>JAJJWW010014344.1:0-208727 GCA_023531295.1 Papaver armeniacum | reverse complement strand
AGAATGAATATTTGCGCATTTGCGACACTTCGCGAGACATTCCCGAAAATAAAGGATAGCTTAGTTGTCATTCACTACGTATTACCCTATATAAAGGGCCGAGTGAATCTGTTGTAAGGGAGAGATCTTTTTTGAATTGTGAAGCAAGTCATTAGGAGAGAGAAAGTTTAAGAGCGTTTTAATTTCCAAGTGTAATTCTATTGTACTGTGTAAAACATTTCATCGAATTAATTAATAAATATTTCTTGATCACACATCTTTCAATGGATTAGTCAAGCAAAACTGAGTAAGGGGTGTAGTGTGGGATTTCCTGCAACTACATCATGAGTTGTGTTTCATTTCAATAATTGAATAGAAATAGTAGTTGATACCATAAAACCCTGGTTACCGTCTCTCTCTACGGATTTACTTTATTACTTTATTTTAATTTTATTATTTCATCCTTAATTCTTACAAAAATCCAAAAACAACATCTCTCAAGTTAGTCAATCGAATTATTGGTTACGGTATTTCCACAAATCCCCTGGGTTCTATCCGTACTTGCCTACGTCTACTAGTTAGACACCGTGCATTCATAAGTTATTATATATAGGCAATCCCAAAAGCCTATCATAGGTGAACAAGTCTCTGTTTCAACAAATATTCTTGGTGGCTCCAGAGTCCACCTATTGGTCTCTCACATTGGTTATTAAAGTAACTTCCAACATCATGCCATTGAACCCGTTCTAGTTTGTTTCAACTAAATTAGCATTAACTTTCTACTTATTAAGGTTTTTATGTTGTCTACAATTTATGCCGTGTGGCTAGGAATTTTACAAACATAACAATCACCCTTAATTAAAGTAATGCTTCGTGATTCCGCCTACGGAACATACCTTTCTTATGGAGACTACAAAGAGTTGTGTCTGATGTTCTTGCCTTTATAATCCTTGAAAGACTTATGTTCATCCACATGCGCTTGGTAGCCATGTCCTTTTTCAATTTCATGTCACAATCTTCGTTTATACTCTGACCACGAACACGGTAATTTCCCAATCACCTAATACACCACATCTCATAAACCCCAGTTCCGAATAGGAAAATAAAATATGAGTTTTGAAGATAACATCTAGATCTACAAACTTCGTTGGAATCACCATTTCAAAAAACTCATGGTTACCCCTTTAAAACTAATTTAGTTAACAACAAATTTCTGCTCGTCAGAATTTTTCAGGAACGTTTCTCTGTTTTGTAAAATATCAAAAAGAAAATACTTTTACAATTCCAAAAATTCTGAAATTTTGTGTGGGTAACTATCAAGATGTATACTACATTAGGTTAAAAGGGTTCATCTAAATTCCTTCTGTGTCAGGAGAAAAATTCGAAACTCTACAGCTGACCAAAATTTTGTTTTTTTGTTTTTTCACTCCACAATTAACATTCATGATTATTATAAATTTTAATTTCTTAAGATTGTTTGGTGCAATTATCAAAAACAAGGAAAAATCAAATAAGTAAAAGTTATTGATACTTATTTCCTTTATAATGGAAGTGATCGATTTGATGAAACTGACAACAACAACAAGGAAAAAACTTTGAAAACAGAGTGAGTCACGTGTTCAACACGGCTGTCCTTAAGACATTAGCACCCGACTACACTCAAGAGTGATGCTATAGCTCTCCCGGATGACGGATATCTCCAGATAAAACACCCTACTACACCTACTACTAGCATATGTAGTAGATGCTCAACTTGAGCTTGGCAACCCGAAAAACCCTTAAGGAAAATCGCGAACGCTAAAGAAAACAATATAAAGTATTTTTCTCTTGGGGGTCTCTCTAAAATATAAAGAAACCCCTTTCCCTTCGATTTTACAAAAGTAGAGAATTTGTTTATATAATTGACAAATATAACTTAAGAAGAGGAACTCTCCGATGTGGGACTAAAAGGTTTATATAGTCACTTAAAACTATTAAAAAATGGAAACTCCACAATGTGGGACTAATAAGTTTCATTCACAAAGAAAACAATAAATTAATTTTATTGGAAAATGGGTCATTTGTCCAAAAAATTTTAAAACATGGTTCAAATGGACGAGTAAAAATTATTATGGGTGAAATGGACAAAAAAAAAGAAGCAAGGATGAAACTGGATTCATCCTGGCTTAAACTTAAAAAATAGCGAGGATGAAACCGGATGCATCCTGATGTAAATTAAAAATAAGAAAAAGAATTTGAAAATGGGTAGGATGAAACTAGTTACATCCTGGCTATTTTTATATTTTTGTCCATTTAAACAGTATCAAAATCTAAATATCTTTTTCTCACCTTAGAATTATTGATTTTGGTCTTTTAACCAATTTTGTGTAATTTTATTTAGAACTCTCTATCTTATATGAAATGGTACTAGGTCATTTTTTTAAGATATTAATATGGGTAAAATTGGAAAAATTTAGCTCTCTTTGATGTTCCTTAATCTGCGTGAAAAACTCTACAACATCAAGTAAAATAGAACCGAAGGATTAATTAAGAAATATTGTTTCCAGCACGTGATGTATGCTTGTAAGTTCTTAAGGAATATATTTACCATGAACCATCATTGCACATGGTTCCAACCCCCAACCATAGTATATAGTCTACTCAATTATGTGCCTTTGAAAATTTATTCATTTTTATTTTTGCAAGTATTATCACGGTCGACCATCTATAGAATGACGGTGTATTAGACTTAAATAATGGATATCAGTACCTGTATACTAGACATCCCTCCAAGAATTAAAATATAAATTACACAGTTGTTTCTCTCTCTAAACTTATCTTGTGGTGTCTATTTTTAATGCTGCTTCATTCCCAACAACTAAAATAACTCGGCAACGATTTATAAACCGGAAATGATAGAGATACTGGTATATTCTTAAATTAAGTTTCAATTTCAATACATCCACCCCAAAACTATATTAAAATAAATCAAGTAAGGACAATCTAAAATGAGTTTAAGAATATACCATCGTTCGCGACTCGTTCCTCCGAATCGGAACAAACGGTTTTCTTAAAGGTTCACCATTTCTAAATTAACAGTTTTAAATAGGTGTCATATTAGGTTATATTAATTTTTGAACCGAGAAAATCAATCTAATCGAAAATAAACTTTTTTATTTCTAACAGAAGCTATAAAAGAAAGGACGATTCGATAAGTAGAAATCTAAAATTTTATTAAATAACCTAAATTTTGTACATCTAAAAATGATGAATTCTTTTAGAAATACAAAATCCAATCTCAAATAACTAATAACTGCAAGCCGCCTTCGATATGTTGTAATGGATGCGATATGCTCACTACTCCAATGGTGGGTTCCTAATCATCCTAACCATGATAACATTGTCATTAAAAAATAACCATTACAACTTGTCTCCTTTTTAAAATGCAAACCTCATCATGTTTTATCGTTCAATAATTTCCAATTAAGAATTGTACAATCAAATGTGAAAAGTTGGCTAATTTTGATCTAACAGTGTCCACCCACCAAACTCCCCATTCAGTGTCCTACACTACACGAGGGATAAATTATGACCACTCAAACCTTTTAGAACTCTTTTTTTAAGTGAGGACTCAAGAGTCAAGACTCGAGTCAAAATTTACAAGTAAAGAAAATTTTCTCAATCTATTTCCAGGCAATTCTCTGGAGTGGACTTCACCAACCATGAATTTTCTTCACAAAAAGACTAGACCCTTTTACACCCCATTCCATCACTATATATATAAGTCCCTAAAGTCTCACCATTCTAACAATATCTTCATCTCCATCAAAAACATCTTACAGAGACCTCTCTACCTTTCTGTAAACTTTGAGCTCTATCAGAAGAACCATACTTAAAACTTTTTTGTTAATTTTTTGATTCAATTTTTTTAGAAATGGAAAAGAGTGGAATTCCCCGTCCAAGTGAGATATCTCTACCACCAACACTCCCACTCCCGGTAGACGGAGTGAACCCAATCTGCGGAACCGCAAATTCCTACGTTTCAGCTCCGTTACACTGGAAAAAAGCAGCTGAAGCACTGCAATGTTCTCATTTCGACGAGGTCAGAAAAATGTTATCACAATTCAAGCAAGCACAAGTTGTGAATCTCCAAGGAACGACTCTGACAGTTGCTCAGGTTGCTGCGATTGCTCGAAGACCTGAAGTCAAAGTCAGTCTGGACAAGGCTGTGGCTCATGAACGTGTTTCCAAGAGTGCTAACTGGGTTGCTGATAACATTGCTCGTGGAACTGATACTTATGGAGTTACGACTGGTTTCGGTGCAACGTCTCACCGGCGTACTAACAAGACTACTGATCTTCAGACGGAACTTATTCGGTTTCTTAATGCTGGAGTTATCGGAAAAGAGTTTTTGCCGTCGAGTTATGCCAAGATTGCAATGCTCGTTAGAACAAATACACTTATGCAAGGGTACTCCGGCATAAGGTGGGAGGTTTTGGAAGGTATGTCTAAATTGATGAATGAGAATTTGGTACCAAAATTGCCACTGAGGGGTACTATCACCGCTTCCGGCGATCTCGTTCCGTTATCTTATATTGCCGGATTACTTACCGGAAGACATAATTCTCAAGTAATGACTCCCGAAGGTGATGTGATCACTTCCCTGGAGGCTTTGAAACGTGCCGGAATTCAATCTCCGTTCGAGTTGCAAGCTAAAGAAGGTCTTGCGCTAGTTAACGGTACCGCAGTAGGATCCGCGGTGGCAGCCACCGTTTGTTTTGATGCGAACATTTTGGCGCTATTGTCAGAAGTTCTCTCGGCTTTGTTCTGTGAAGTGATGCATGGGAACTCAGAATTCACCGATCCTCTTACTCATGAACTCAAACATCATCCTGGTCAGATTGAAGCAGCAGCAATCATGGAGTTCCTTTTAGACGAGAGTGATTACATGAAACAAGCTAAGATCAAGATCAAAGAAAATCCATTAACTAAGCCGAAACAAGACCGATATGCTCTTCGAACTTCGCCGCAGTGGCTCGGACCGCAAATTGAAGTCATTCGTATGGCAACTCATTCAATCGAACGAGAAATTAATTCCGTTAACGACAACCCATTGATCGATGTTTCTCGTGATCTTGCACTGCATGGAGGCAACTTCCAAGGTACTCCAATCGGAGTGTCAATGGATAACCTTAGAATTTCTCTTGCAGCAATTGGTAAACTTATTTTTGCGCAATTCTCCGAGCTTGTCTGTGATTACTACAACAATGGGTTGCCATCGAATCTAAGTGGTGGTCCAAACCCAAGTTTGGACTACGGGTTCAAAGGTGCTGAAATCGCCATGGCTTCTTACTGTTCGGAGCTTCAGTACTTAGCCAATCCAGTTACAACTCATGTGCAGAGTGCTGAGCAACATAACCAGGATGTGAACTCACTCGGTTTGATTTCAGCAAGGAAGAGTGCCGAGGCTATCGATATCTTGAAGCTCATGTCGTCAACTTACATGGTGGCGTTGTGCCAAGCCATCGATCTTCGACATTTGGAGGAGAACATGAGGGAAGTCGTTAAGCATGTTCTGCAACAAGTAGTGAAGAAGACACTTTACAGCGACGAGACGGACGGGTCGTTGCTCGCGTCTCGTTTCTGCGAGAAGGAACTCCTGCAAGTCATTGAACACCAACCCGTGTTCTCATATCTTGATGATCCTACCAACACGTCTTACGCACTTTTACTTCAGCTGCGCGAAGTACTAGTCGAGAAAGCACTTAACGCCTGTCCTGCTAAAGACGGCGAAGAAGAGATTAGCGAGGAAGATAAGTACTTGGTATTCAAGAGGATTCCAATCTTTCAAGATGAACTGAAAGCAACCTTAGGTGATGAAGTGACAAAGGCAAGAGAGAAATTCGATAACGGCGACTTCCCAATTGCCAACAGAATCAAGAAATGCAGGACATATCCGATTTACCAGTTCGTCAGGGGCCAAGTTGGGACTGCATTGCTAAGTGGCGAGAAGAAAATAAGTCCTGGAGAAGATATTGAAAAGGTATATGAAGCTGTGAATGAAGGTAAACTTGGTGATGTTTTGAAGAAATGTTTAGCATTCTGGGGTGGATCCTCCGGTCCATTTACGCCAAGGCCGGATGCATCGTCACCTTCACATAACAATCCCGAGTACTGGGGTTGGTTCGACAAGGCTAAATCTCCTTCTGCAACAAGTGGCCGTGGATTCTGGAACATATAGAGGAGGAAATGACCGGAGTTTGTTAAATCTTATCGACTCTCTTGGTTAACTTCTTTCTTTCATTGTTATTGGAACGAGTCTTGGTTTCTTGAAAATCATTTGTTTTCTTAGAAATTTCTTTGAATAAACGATATGAATTTGTGCTATCACACACATCTTTTCTTGCGGTTTCGTTTGGTTTCTTATCAATAAATTAGGCTACAGATAAATTAGGACGCAGATAAATTTGTACATCATTGTTTGTCAAGACTATGTCTGTTGGTGTTTATTTCATTTCTTGGTTCTTTATGGGGCAAAACTCATCAAATTGTGCCAACCAAAGACAAATTTGACTAGATTTTAGTTTACCAAACTGGTTGACGATGACCAGGCGTAAACTAGATGCATGAAAAATAAGTTCAGGAGTTTGTCAAACAACTGCACGACCATGACCATCTCATGACCATGATCACGACCTATCCTTACAAATTTTTTACTAAGGCTAAGTCTTATGGGCTAGATTGAGGTGCTAGATTAGCACCCCATGTGTTGCAATTTCAAAAAAAAGTGTTGCCTCTTTGTTAGCACTAGTTTTCTCTCCTACCGGTTGCTAGCATGTGAACTAACAGCTAGATAGTTACGCTGAATGGTTCAGCGCCACAAAAATCACATTTACGCTGAATGGTTCAGCGCTCACAAAAATCACACGGATCACAAAATTTGATCTGACGGCTAAAATTTAAAGCGCTGAACCAAACATCGATGGACAGTGGTCCCAGATGACGTGGACTGCTAATCTAGCTGCTAGATCAGCACTCCCATTAGGCTAAGTCTTATGGGCTAGATATCTAGCTGCTAGATTGGCCATCCACGTCAGCCTGGGCAACCTCCTAAGTCTTATGGACTAGATATCTAGCTGCTAGATTGGCCATCCACGTCATCCGTGAGCGCCGAACCATTCAAATTTTTTTTCTCGAGCGCCGAACCATTCTTGCTGCTTTGGTTACTTTTTGAGCGCCGAACCATTCAACGCTTAAATCTCAGCAGTTAGATTTTGTGAGCGCCGAACCATTCAGCGTTTTGAGCACTTTTTGAGCGCCGCACTATTCCGCATTTCAATCTCGCTGATAGTTGGACTGCGAGCAAATGCTATGAGAGAGAAGTAGCCAGATTGAGTGTTAACTTTTTTCCCACACTTTTTTCATGATTTGAAACACTTTTTGGCCAATCTAGCAGTCCAGTATAGCCCATAGGGGTTAGCCTAAGACTTAGGTGGTTGTCCTTGCTGACGTGGATTGCCAATCTAGCTGCCAGATTAGCACCCCATAAGACTTAGCCTAAGGTGGAGATTTTGAGAAGCAATGCATATCTTGGATCATGAGGCAGTTATTTTGGTCACGAGGAAATTTTGGGCCATATGACCGTTTTTTTTCTAGATCGGACTCGTCTGGATGTAATGGAAATCACCTGACTCATCCGGATCTAATTGAATGTATTTGTTTTTTCCTGACTCAACAGAATCAAAAATAAGTGAGTCACTGACTTGGTCCGATGTGTCAGAGGTATTTTGTTCCCTAACTAAAACAAGTCACAAGCCTGAGTCAGAAGTTATGTCTGAGTTAGGTAGCAAGTCATACTAAAAAAAAACGATTTGATTCTGACTCGGTGTGAGTCATGGGTTGAGAGTAGCTTACCAGCACTATAGTGGTTGCCCATTGCTAGACCATGCTGTCCAAGAGACTACTCTTGATTCGTGGATGGACATATTTAACCTTCAATCTTTTAATAATTAAAAAAGGAAAACCAAATTTTTTAGAAAGAAAAAGAAAATTATATTTCCCGGTTTCCACATCACAATCAATTCTCTTTCAGACTTCAACTCAAACTAGAGATCATCACGATCTCCCATATCAAAACCCTAAAATCCTAATCCTAATCCAAATCCAAATCCTAGACCTAAAAATCCAAAATCATCCCTATATTAGTCAGCCGAAGTTCTTAATTAGGTCAAATTTGATCTTCTTTGATTGATCTTTCTAGAGTTATTGTAGAATTCAATGGATTTTAAACTTGGTAGAATCAATCTAAATGCTGTTGCTCAGGTATATCATTCATTATGTATATTTATTGATTTTCATTCTGATTTCAACTGATTTTGATGAGATTTCTATATGCATGTTTTTGTTTGAAGAATTAGTGCAATTTGATTGTTCTAGGGTTTTGATTTCATGAGGGATTTTGTTGTTGTATATAGGGTGTTGGTGGACTTGTTTTTGGGAATGAAAGCTCTGCTTCAAGTGATGACAGGTAAAACACTGATCAGATTTTGTGAATTCCCTTAAAGGTTTTGAATTTATATTCGTATTTCTGCAATGCAAAACGGAATGGAGTAATAGACATTTTGATGTTAACACACTGAATTATGTTATTTTAGTTCCAGATATTGGTTGAGAATGAATACAAAAGATAGAAATTTTTGAATATTTAGTGGTTCCATTCTGTCGTAATGCTAGTAGTGTAAACCACTGTCCGGTGTGTTTGGGATCCACAGTCGATTGGTTTGAGATTCATCGGTCTATCAAGACTTTTACTAGAGAAGGTGTAATTATTCACTACTTAATTTAGCTGTCTAAGAATTTCGGTGTATGTCTTCTGGCACAAGTCCTGATTCTATTACACCACAAGCACTTTTATCTCTAGTTCAATACCATGATAAAAGTGTGTAATAGGTGCGTTCTGCAAGTATCTTGTGGACTACATAAGGCATCATATATCTTTATGTGATTTAAGTCGAGTGAAGTTAATCAATGTAGTGCTAGGTGTTCTGTTATGTACTTCTGTACTCTCTGTATACCAAATATCATTAGTCAGAATTATTGTTCTTAAAATCTTATTTTGATATTTTATAGCTATGTTGAGCGGTTGCTTGATCGGATAAGCAATGGAGTACTAGCAGAGGACAGGCGATCTGCTATGACTGAACTTCAGTCTATTGTAGCAGAGAGTCGTTCAGCCCAGCTAGCGTTTGGGGCAATGGGTATGTTCTCTTGTTTAGCGAAACATAGAAATTCAAATTTAGATGTGTATTCTTTTACTTTGGATGTACCACTTCTAACGTATTTAGTTACTTCTGGTTATAGGCTTTCCAGTACTTATGGGCATCTTAAGGGAAGAACGGGATGATGTGGAGATGGTTTGTAGATCCTTTCTCCTTTGATATTAATTTTTTTTCCTGTTATCGAACAACTTTATCCGGTTAACTTTTTGTTAGTCTTTGCTGTTACGGTTGGGTTAAAACCCAACTTTTAACGTGAATGGTCTACGTTTCTGCCACCTGCTTGTGCGGGCAAATTTGTTATTTTTGTTGCAAACTGCTGGATATGTATCCTTCTATGTTAGTGTTTGCTGGTGCTATAATGATTGTCTGCCAACATGCAGGTTCGGGGGGCAGTCGAAACTCTTGTAAGCGCTTTAACTCCTATTGGTTCTGCACAAGGACCAAAGAATGAGGTCCAAGCAACTTTAATGAACTCCGATCTTTTGTCAAGAGAAGTAGAAAACATTTCTCTTCTTCTAAGTTTATTGGTGAGATTTTGTTGCTCTATTCATTTTTAGATAAGCACTATTTTCTGCTACTTGTTCACTAGTTTATGGTGTATATATATAGCTATAAAACTTCGCTGTTTCTTTACTTTGGCAGTCCGAGGAAGACTTTTATGTTCGATATTACACACTACAGCTATTGACAGCACTACTTACACATTCTCAAAATAGGTACCACATTGTCTGTGATTACTGAAAATGCATCTTCTATCTTTTTCTGTTATGCTAGAATCTAGCATTATAAATTTGCTCAGTGATCAGGGGGTTGAAACTTTTTGTTCCTGTTTCAGATTACAAGAAGCAATTCTTACCATACCTCGTGGAATAACACGGCTTATGGACATGCTCATGGATCGCGAGGTATGTAGTGAATTTCACTTTCTGATGCAAGCACTTCTTTTCTCTATCTTAGGTGTTCTCCAAAGGAAATATAAAATAAACAAGAGAGCATTGGTAACAGTATATTCACGTAACCAATTAGCAACTTCCACACTGGGAGTAACTTAGTGTTATCTTTTTCTCATAGCATTAATAATATCGAGAAATAAATAATATTGTCTGTGTTTAACTTTCGTGATCTATCTTTAAACCTTCCTTCCTTCCATTTTTTTTTTCTTTTTCCTGTCAATTCTGAATATTTGCTTTGCTCGGTAGGTTATACGAAATGAGGCGCTGTTGCTTCTTACATACTTGACTCGTGAAGCCGAGGTGACTCCCTTGCCTTTAAGACTTCTTTTTTATGTTACATGTGCACCACTTTTCCACTAACAAGCTTTGGTTGTTTTCAGGAAATTCAAAAAATATTGGTCTTCGAAGGTGCGTTGGATAAGATCTTTAGCATTATTAAGGAGGAAGGAGGGTCTGATGGTGGAGTTGTTGTGCAGGTGATTTGTCTTGCAATATTGATACTTCAGTTCTTTATTAGCTAATTTCCAAGCAAAGCCTGCTTTTGCTCAAAATTTATAATTTCTGATTGAGTGGAGGGTACACAGAGAACCTTTTTTATAACTCCTATATCTTTCTTTTATTTTGTGTCCTGCATTGGGTTTTTGCTCTTTCCTGCAGAATGCGATTTGATGTATATATTGTATTTCATTTAATAGCAGTCGCAATTCACAGTTGATCTCTCATTATATTTTCTTTTAAGATTTGAAGGAGCAATATCTGATGGTTGTTTGTGATGCAGGACTGTCTCGAGTTACTGAACAATTTGCTTCGTTACAGTGCATCCAATCAGGTTTGTCGAATTTCTGACTTCTCATAATTCGTTTCGTGCTATTGTTTTTTAAAAGTGCTAATTGGAACTGTTCATTAATTCAGATATTATTGAGGGAAACTATGGGTTTTGAGCATATAACATCAATTTTGAAGCTTCGGGCAGTTCTTACAGCTTCACCCAACAAAAGGTGAGTTACTCTTAGATAGGTTTATGCCATTACTTGTAGCCTCCGGGTGCATATACAATTTAACTGCAGCTAAGAATGAATTTTTCGATTTCAAAATTTTGCTTTTACATGGCTTTAATGGTCAAATTATGTTGCTTCTGAAAACAATCACCATGCCAGTAGACAGTGAATCTGCTCAGTGCATTAGAGACCATCGGATTGCTGCTAAAGGGAGGTCGGGAGACTGATCCTGGAAAAGATTCTAACCGTCTGGCTAACCAAACGGTCTTGGCTAAGGTTTGTATTTCATTCAGATATTGCCTTCAGATATTGCAGGGTTTTGTAAATAAGGAAAGAATCTCAACATATCATTTTTGATAATTGCAGCAAAAAGTATTAGATCAACTTCTGATGTTGGGCATCGAGAGCCAGTGGGTTGCTGTTGCTGTTCACAGCGGTAAGATATATTTTTCAATGACCTCTTCTGATTTTTGGTATAAATTTATATATGTATCTGAAGTTTCCAGAAAACAAGGAGTTGTCGGTGGAGGCACATTCTGTATTTTTCTCTCTTTGGTTCTCTTTTGGTGGTTTAATGCTGGGACTTTGGGGACTATTTCAGGCACTTCGATGCATTGGTGATTTGGTTGCCAGGCATCCACAAAATCGTGATGTTTTAGCAAGTAAAATGCTCGGGGAGGAACCAAATGCAGAACTTGCTCTTAATTCGATTCTTCTGACGATCTTGCGAACTTCCAGTACACAAGAATTTCTAGCAGCTGATTATGTTTTCAAGCGGTTCTGCGAGGTTGGTATCATATGAAATCTGAACCTTGTAGAAAATCAAGAGATCGTTGATTGAGTTCCACACCTACATGATAACCGTGCTCATATGACTAGTAGTCTTTTGTTTAATGTCTGGTCACTACTTGGAAAGAGGAGAAAGAAAGTTCTTTACCTTTGAATGGTTTAGGAGATGCTATTGCCAGTTGCGCCCGAAAAATGCAGAAACTAGCTAGCCGTATTTGGTCATTACACATTGAATTATTTGAAACTCTAGGATGACCATAGCATGCATTATGTATTGTTCATGTAGTACCAGATTTTTCGTTTCGTTTGGTTAACTTGGTTTTGGTTCAACAACAGGAAAACGCTGCCGGCCAAGCAAGACTTGTTTCCACACTAGTTTCTCAAACAAATGCAGGGACCCACTCACCTTTAGAGAATGCTAGCATTAAATTTGGAAGGTTTGTGAATTTAGGACCACCATATCCTACTCCATCGTTTGTAGTTTTTTGCTGTCATTAATTAATACCCCTGATTGTTTTGGCAGAGAGCTGTTACAGGGCCTTACTGTTAATGAGAGCGATGGAGATCTTGAGGTAAACGGAACTAAAACTCTGCAATTTATATTCTTTTGTCTTTATAGCAGGATAAATGCTTCCTTTTGAGCTCCTATTTTGTGCTTGAATATATCCCCATGTGTTATTTTCCTTGTACACAAAACGATACTTTTTTTTCTAGATTAGTATTCTGATTTTGGTGTGGAATATATGTGTATGTAGTTCATTGTGTCGCAAACTGCCATTTAGTATATTTTTCTAAATTTTCCAAGTGCAGTCTTGTTGCAGGGCTGCTAGTGTTCTTTCTCATTTACTGAAGGATAACGTCCAAGGCAAGGAACAGGTATTCTTCAACTTTTCCTTTTGTGTAGCATGAAACTAAAAAGATTGAACTACAAAACTGGGGAAACTGATAATTTTCACGAGGAAAATAATTAAATTATTAAGTAAAAAGCATATATCAATTCCCGTGAATGGTTCAGCCATTCAGGTTATTGTCATAGGTTTTGTCTGTGTGTGAGAAATTTTCAGGGAGCATATCTCATTATTTACATGACTAGGGTTTTATAGAAATGCTTTTTAGCAGGAACGATGCTAACTTTCTATTATTGGATTATTGTCGGTAGAAGTTGAAACTCGAGTACGATGAGGCATAAAGCCCTTTCCCAATCGTCACTTCTTGCATTTTCCTTTTCTTTTCCTTGTTTTCTTCGTTTTGATTGCTTCCTCTTGCTCTGAATTTGTTTCGCATCTGTAGTGATAGTGAAAAAAATGTCTGCCATCAGTGACCTTTTCTGCGATTTCCCATTCCTCTGAATTACATTGCTGTTTCTGGTATCTGTGGTGAAATCTCTCTCCAAGTTTCACCGTTTCTGATTTCCTTTACGGCCGAAAAAGTACCACTACGTACCAAGGCAAGCGACCGTGCTGTAATGCATGTCTCTCTTCTTCTTTCTTGTCTAATACATGCTGTCCTCGCAGGTTCTCCAGGTCAAACTTGATGGGCCCACACAATCTTTGGGTACCCCTGAACCACTAATGCATCGGATAGTAGTGTATCTGGCTCTTGCCGCATCCATGAAAAACAAAGATAACGATCACAAAGGTCCGAGTTCTGCAAGGAAGTCTTACACCCAACCTATTATCTTGCGACTTCTTGTCACCTGGCTGGCAGAATGCCCAAATGCAGTTGAATCCTTCCTAGACTCACGCCACCATCTTACTTATCTACTTGAACTGATCTCAAGCTCATCCGAAACAGTATTCACTAAGGGATTAGCTGCTATTCTCCTGGGTGAATGTGTACTCTATAACAGATCCGCTGAGGGTGGTAAGGATGCTTTCATGGTAGTTGATGCCATCAGCCAGAAGATCGGTCTTACCTCATACTTCCTGAAATTCGAAGAGATGCAGAAAAAATTTCCTTTTGTTGCAAGGAATGCTGAAGACCGTAAGCCATTGACGAGGTCTAATACTGCCAGTATGGAAGATGTAGAAGATGCTGATGCTGATGATTCTGATCAGAAGCATGATGAGAATTTTGTTCTCATGTCAATTTTTGATACCCGGTTTGTAGATTTGCTTAAAAATCTCGAGGCAAATATTAGGGAAAGCATTGTGGAACTTTACAGCCATCCAAAAAGCAAAGTGGTTGTAGTGCCAGCAGACCTGGAGCAGAAAAACAGGGAGAGCAATGAAGACTATATCAAAAGGTTGAAGTCATTCGTGGAGAAGCAATGCAGCGAGATGCAGGTATCTCCAGGCGTTATTCTATCTCTTTGAAAACTGCCTATGTTAATATATAAATGCTCATTCTCCTTCAAAATAAATCATTTATGCCTATGTCAATTCTAATGTACATGTGCACTTTCTAATACGGCAACACTTGATTTTTTTAAGGACCTTCTTGGACGTAATGCATCGTTGGCAGAGGATTTGGCGAAAAATGGTAGAACTGGTGCTTCGAATTCTGATCAGAAACAGAATGGTGGCAGAGAGAGAGTCCAAAATGAAACCCTCAGAAGAGGCCTGCAAGAAGCCATGCAGCAATTAGAGATCCTCAAGTCAGAGAATGCCAAACTCAGAGAAGAAGCATCCACATATCAGAACTTAGCTAATAGCAAAGAGTCGGATCTGCAGAGCTTGTCAGATGCTTACAACAGTCTTGAACGTAACAATAACCAGCTGGAAAACGAGTTGGAGTTCTTAAGAAAAGGAAGCAGCCAACCCTACATAGACATAGAAGCTATTAAAACAGAGGCAAAGGAAGAAGCACAGAAAGAGAGCGATGCAGAACTAAGCGACCTTCTTGTATGTCTTGGCCAAGAACAAACCAAAGTAGAGAAACTAAGTACAAGATTAGCAGAATTAGGTGAAGACGTTGATTCTCTCCTTGAAGGAATTGGAGATGAGATACCCGAAGACAGTGATGGTGACGAAGAAGAAGAAGAGTGATGATCAGTATAATAGTCTGATCAAATTCATTTCGTTAGTTTGTAATGGCTCACAAACGCACACATTCAGCCGCACCTTGTATAGTTCTTACTGCGTCGTACATACATACACACACATTGATGATGTACGATAAAGTCGAACAGTCAGATCAAGAACTTTCAAAATTTGATTGTAACATTTAATTCATCATTTCATCCTCCTATTTACTGGACATTATTTCTTACTTCAATTTTCAAGTTGCAACTTCCAAGTCTGATTGTTGGGGCTAGGAATTTCAAAGACCCTGCTTAGGGTATCCGGTGTGCCTGCAAAAAAAAAAAAAAAAAAAAAATGCAATATTTTTCTTACAAAAAGAAAAAGAAATCTATGAAAAGAAAAACATTTTTTTTTTAAATAATAAAAAAATGTCACCAATTCCCCTTTTCTTTATTTAATCTTTCTTTCATGTTTCCTCTGCGACATTGTTCCATTAGTTATTACAATGAAAGGTGCCGAGTCTGATGATGGTCTATAATAGTGTGCAAGAAGGCAAACTTGTTCAATTACATAACTGAGCCCGGAGTTTTTGGATTCGGCAAGTTGCTAGTCTGTGTTGCTCTTCTTGGTTATTTGGCTCGGGATGGATGTAATTTCTCCAAAGGCTGCAAAATCTGATAAGAAATTTACTGGTTTTAGAAATTTATGTTTTGGTTTGATTGTTGTTGGTTTTGCTGCTGGTTTTACTCTGCTAGTACTAATGATTCTGGGGTTTACTGTATTTAAACCAAAGAATACAATTACTAGAGTGAATTCTATAAAGCTAGAGGAGTTTCATTTATCATTAGATGTTCCTAATTTAGTAGTTGAATTGAATGTTACACTTAGTCTTAATCTCTCGGTTATGAATCCTAACAAAGCAGCAGGATTTAAGTATGGGAATAGTGTTGGTTCATCTTCTGCTTTGTTGTATTATAAAGGAGATGTTGTTGGGGAAAAAGGATTTTTTCCGGCAGATGGCGGGGAAATATCTCCCGGAGAGACGGTTGGGTTGAACACGACTGTGACTGTTTTAGATGATCGACCGATATCGAATTTAGATGTTTATTCTGATATTATGTCAGGTATGTTGCCTGTGCGTACTTATACAAGGATTTCAGGGAGAGTTTCTGTTATGAAAATGTTTAAGCATCATTTGGTTTCATATTCATCTTGTGATATATGGTTGAATGTTGTTAACCGAACCATAGATAATTTCAGATGTAAATATTCTAAAACCAAGCAGATATAAATCATGTTTTGAGTATAACATGTCCACAAATCATCATTGATTTATTTGGTGTTTTCGAACTCAGGTCCCTAGTATCGTAGCCCAATAATTTTACCACCCTATTACAGTACCATGGTGTTATAACCGACAAAGTTTGTATGTTTGTTTTTTAAATCCTTCTAAAAAATGACTTTGATTCTCCTTAGCGTTTGGGACCTCGTCGAGAGGGTGGTATAAATTTGAATGCTTCCCACCAAAGGGGTTCGGGGAGTAAGCCAAAGGAATCCTCATCAATGACCCACCACCTCCAGCGGAGCAACCAACACAAGAAGAATCTGATTCTGCTACACCTACTGAAGAAGAAGGTGGTGATAAGGAAGTTGCTGAAGAAGAAAGTGAGGAGGAATTTAATGAAGAAAAAAGTGGTGGCAAGGAAGTTGATGAAGAAGAAAGTGAAAACGAGGACGAGGTGGTCGTGGACGTGGTCGTGGTGTTGTTGTTGATGAATGAATGATTTCTTTGTTTTCCAAACTTATTCCTTTAACTATGGATAATCATTGAGTCAAAACTTATGTCTTAAACTTATTGTCGAATTATGTTTAGCTATATTCTCTAGTTTATGAATGACTGAATCTGGTTTGTTTTAAAAATTGTTTGTGTTTGTCTAAGACGCGACAAAAGAATCAACTACAATATGTGTGCAAAAAATGCAGGATTCTGACAGTTTTTTCAGTCAAAATCGGTTTACGTTTACCTATTTAAAATCCGATTACGCCATTTTTCCAGTGGTAAAATTTCAGAATCGGGTTTTGAGGGAGCACCACATAAACCGATTCTGCAAATTTCATTCTCCTGTAAGTGTTCAGAATCGGTTTATACATATATTTTTAAACTCCGATTCTGAAAAAACAAAACAAATCCAGAATTTTGATTACCTTCAGAATTGGTCTATGTGGTCACTCTATGTAATCCGATTCTAGTAAGGAAAAATTGGCACTTTTTCGGATTACATGTGCAATTTAAAAAAACCGACTGTGGCGAGGAAGATTTTATATGATTTTGCTAGGCCAGAATCGGTTTATGTGGACATTTGTAAAATCCGATTATGTGAATTGATTTCGAAAAAATCGCCGTTAAGTCCTTATCTATATAAAGACAACCTCTTTGAGTCACTCCCACATCACACCTAAGCTTAGAAAATTGAATGGGATCCGGAAGAAGATATGCAACTCGTGAAATCGTTATCCCCGCCTTCCATGAACGTCCCGATGAACTATATTCAATGTTTTGGAAGAGAATCAAAGAGTTCTATTATGAGCGCACCACGAATCCAAAAAACCGTAAATGGATAGAGTTAGCTTTTCGATTCTAATTCATAAAAAGCTCAATGAGAGAGTATGTTAAAGTTAGCAAAATGGTGAAGGACCATCATCTACTAGCTCATCCTCTTGAAAAAGTGAGTAATCCGATATCTTAATACCTATATCATTTGCATACAACATCGAATAATTGATTTAATTGCAGCTAGAGCGATTCAACGATCTATGGAGAATTCGCAATGGGGAAAAGAAATTCATTCACCACAAGGAATTTGTGGTGTTGTTCCGTCATGCTCGGTGGTTCATTGGCGATGTATTGATGTGCCACATTCAAGATTTCGCATACCGAATTTTCCTATATATGTAATGCGCTAATTTCCTAAACTATGTAATGAATATGTTGTTTATGAAAGTATGGAATAATCAGATTATGTGGGTATCCTTAAAAAGCCGATTGCTGTTGTCGGTCTATGTGAGCATTGACTAAAATCGATTCTGGATTTTCTTCGTCGATGGTAAAAACTCTTAACCAGAATCGGTCCACTACTGCACTAACATAAACCGATTATGGACGAGTTTTTAAAAAAAATATTTTTTTTTTCAAGTTCTGATGATGGATTAATGGCAGTTAATTTCAAGGTTAACTTAATTAAACATCACTTAATCATCCAAATCAACACTAATTAATAAGGGGTAATTTCCATTAATTAAGATATTTGGATAAGGGGTTATCCATTTACTTCAAAATATTTTTTTGTCATGAATTCGTAGACCCAAATAATGTGCCTAGGCCTCAAACTAGGCAGGTTGTCTGGAAGCAAAAGTTGTTTTTGGTAATCCAAAGCAAGAAAAAATTGTGGCACAAAAAGTCAATCATCTTGAAATTATTTTGTAATTTTGTTCTCAACTAAACTTCCGACTTATTGACTTGATTAAGCAAGAAAATATTTCTAAGCGTGCATCCAAGTTTCCTCTTAGAAAATGTATGGTCACAAGAGTAAAAGTCAATTCCAGGAATTCCCGAACCAAAAACATTTTGCTTCTCGAAAAAATAATGTGATTCTTAAAATATTATTCCAGACCTAACTTAAAATTTTATCTTAATTTTTTTTTTCTTAAGTTGAAAATTTACTTCTTTGGGCGTTACCCAAACACTAACAGCGCGTTTGGATACAATTATGCTTCTGACTTCTGCTTCCCCAGAAGTAGAAGTCAGAAGTCAGAAGTCCAGATATTTTGCTTCACAAAAAATCGACTTTTATTTTTCTAGAAGTTGTTCTGAAATTCGACACCTAAACTGACTTCTTGCTTTTTGACTTTTAAAAGTCAAAAAACTACTTCTGGATGGGTATCCAAACGCGCTATAAGACTTTTGGCTCATAGTCCCCTGGAGTCGGGGCTCACTGCCACATCTAAGAGAGAGAAACGCCATAAAAGGCCGCAGCGGCACCAAAGAGGAAGGGCCATCAAACAAACAAGGAGTAAAAAACACCAATAGAATACTCTTACAGCAGCACACAAACAAAACCTTAAAAAGTCCAAGCAGTTCAACGTCTGGCGGCTAGGGTTTCACTGCGCCTCCGCCTTTACGCCTTGAGGTAAATTTCCATACATCTTTCGATTCCTCACATACATTTCATATTTTTCTCGAATTTAGATTTAGGGGAATTAAAGATTTAGTTAGTTACTTTTTAATTTCTCATAGGCATTTCATCAAACACCTCACCTACCATAGCTTATTTTGGTTTACAATCACAACAATGGTGGAGAAACTCAAATATATAGCTTTGATTGGAACTGGAGCTCTGTTAGGGTCTCTCTCTACAGTTGCTCTTCTAAAACTCTTATCCAACAGAAATCCAAAACTTTGCAGTAGTACTAAATCAACAACTGAGTTCATTACTAAAGGTGGTGGCAGTGGGTTGGATATAAATGGAAGCAGCGGTGGAGGGGAAGGGAAAGGGAGTTTAGACCTTTTGAATGATGAAATTGTCTCTGAACATCTTACTAGGAACATACAGTTTTTTGGGTTGGAGTCGCAGCAGAAAATTAGCTCAGCTTATGTTGTTGTCATTGGTTTAGGAGGTGTTGGGAGTCATGCTGCTTCTATGCTGTTGAGGTCTGGGGTTGGGAGGTTGTTACTTGTTGATTTTGATCAGGTATCGCTTTCGTCGTTGAATAGGCATGCTGTTGCAACAAGAGCTGATGTTGGGATTCCAAAGGCATTGTGTCTTAAGAAACATTTTGAATTGATATTTCCTGAGTGTCAGATTGAGGCTAGAGTGCAATTGTACGATGATTCTTCGGAAGAGGAGATACTTTCTGGAAAGCCAGATTTTGTTTTGGATTGTATTGATAATATTGATACCAAGGTGGCACTTCTTGTTGCGTGTGTACGGAGGGGTTTGAGGTTCTTTCTGCTACTGGGGCAGGTGCTAGAGCTGATCCCACGCGTATTCGGATTGCTGATTTGCGAGAATCGATTACTGACCCTCTGTCGAGATCGGTTAGAAGTCGCTTGAAAAAGTATCATGGGATTGAAGGTGGAATACCGGTAGTTTTCTCTATGGAGAAACCTAAAGTGAAGCTTCTTCCATTCGAAGGAGCAGCTGGAAAAGAGGAAAAACCTTCGGATTATCAAGTAGTACCTGGGTTCAGAGTGCGAATCATACCCGTCTTAGGAACTGTTCCTGCAATCTTTGGGCAGGTGATGGCCTCCTATGTGTTGACAACACTTGCAGAGTTTGACGTTCATACAGAGCCGATAGTGACTTTGGATACGAATCATTATACAACTCTTCATCACCGTCTCATTGAGCATGAGGAGATTGTCTATGGCAGTTCAATGGAAGTTCAAGTAGATGTTGAAGACGTGATGTTCATTGTCAAAGAGTTATGGCATGGACGAAGTACAAGAGATCAAGAGCCAGGAGATGTTGGAAGAGGAATGTGGCGAGCTGTCCATGAGTTAATGCTTGTGAGGTGGGACAAAACCAGGCCAGCATCTGTCTCTAATTTAATACTTCTAAGATTCAAGGAGGCGGAAGAACATGAGCAGACGACACTTGATGAGATCAAGGAAACTGAACCGGACTACTTCAAAAGGGTGGCAGCTGTGCTGAAGCGAGCTGAAGTTGAATTTGGGTTATAGCCATTTCTATCGAAAATGTGTAGTTTTGTGCACTTTCTTATGCTGTCAGCATCTATTAGCCTGACAGATCACTGCTGCAGTAACCCTATTCTCAAGTATCTATTCTTCTCTGGTTATGAGGTTTAAGCAATCTTTATGTACCTTTATGTACGATGGTTTTAGATGCTATTTTCTATTTCCTTTTTTTCTTTATTCTGTTTTGTTATTATGACCATTTAAAATGAATTAGAACACCAGTTTTCTTTGCTTAGAACATCTTGGAAAGTTGAAACTTGGATCTGTATGCCAAAGCTATTTGAAACTGTTTTGCATGTCTAAGATGATTCCAGCATCTGACAAAATGTAGATTATCTGCTTTGGGTCATGTATTCTCTGGTATTCTCTGGTAAGGTTTCAGGTGGTCGAAAGTTTAAAATTTTGTCCCCAGACGGAAGAACGGTATCTATGTTCAACACCCAAGCTGACTGTAATCTGGATGGGAAAGAAGCTGAAATCAGTTCTGGATATCGGCTAGGTGTGGATCAGTTCATCACCAAGAAGCGAGCCATGAATATCTCTTGTCTCGCCTACCTTTTGCATGTCGATGCAGTGTAAGGTTGAGCATGACTTTCCCAAGCTTGTTAAAGGTCTTAAACTCATTTCCAAATCAGATCCTATGGTGGTGTAACTGGTGTACTCAACAGGGGAATCTGGCTAGCATCTCATTGTCGTTTTTTTTTTTTTTTAAATCCTACTTTGTTTTCTGTCTCTCTGATACACATTGTACTGATTACAGAACTGTTGCAGCTGCTGGAGAGTTGCTTTGAGGAGCTTCCCAGCAGAAATAATACCATATTCCTGATGGTTGGTGCCCTTCTTGGGAGGGTATTTAAGAGGTCATCCAGGAAACTAACTGACAAAGCGAATCCCAGAACAAGTACAACCTTTTATATACACGGAGGCAGGGCCACTAGAGGAAGAGGTTGCTGAGGCCATTACTGACGGTGTCATTGGTCGAGGTGGTAATCGTATGGATCGTGCAGTGATTGTAGACGAAGGTTATGAGTGAGACAAGGATCATGCAGAGAGTATTAGGTCTTCTCTCTCAAAGTTCTTCTGAAGGACTTCTAATCAAAAAGATATTTTTAATACCAAAAAGAAAACAAATTACAAGGAGTTGGTTGGAAATATCCAAATAATAAAACAATCCCTGTATCAAAAATTTAACTAAGCAGATGAGAGAGGATATCAGAATGATGATCACCTGAGTCTGAAACGCGTCGTATCAATTTCCTCACCCAGATCAGCAACTCGGTCCAACTCATCAATAACATCATCCCATGACGTACAAAGCCGACTTGGATGAACCGTGAATCTCTTGGAATTTTCTCCCATAGCTTCCAATGACGCAAATGTATTCACGTGTGCAATTGCTTCCACAGCTTCAAAATGGTCGGCTGATGCTTCGTTGGAAATCATCTTCAAAATTTTTGTTTTCGTGTCATAACTATATAGCTCAGATTCAGCATATACGAATATGAGTTCACTGTCCTTTGTAAGTAAAATAGGCTTAAACTCATTTTTACGAGAATCTACTACTGCGGCTTCGTAATCGATGTCGAACTCCATATGCCAGGTCTCTTTTGAGTCGCTACTTCCCATCAAGGACCAGATCGCCACACGTGATCTATCATCCACATAAAGACACAAACGCCTCCCCAGTGCAACAAGTCCACATCTATCTTCCTTCCCACGTTTTTCCAGTCGAGGAGGGACAGACAGCAGTCGAAACTCTTCCTTAGCCAAGTCAAAAGCCATAATTTTGTTGTAGGAAGTCCAATAAATAGCATCATTTGCATAGGTACCCTTACCGCTGCACAAGGTATTCAGTCGATAAAAAACTTTACCCATCGCTCTCCACCCACAACCACTGCCAAGTGTGTATACTTCGACATTTCCTTCCCAATAGTCGAGGTAATGGACTCTAACAACCTTGTACTCGTTGGTCGACCTGACATACCCAAACCCACATGCTACATTGCCAAACATGTCAACCTCTCCTTTAAATAGACGATTAGGGTTCACGTCTTCTTTCTTTATAACAAGTTGAGGAAGATGAACATATTCCCTGGTAAGGGGATTACAAATATAGATGGGATCTAGAACCAAATGGTGTTGTTGAAATGCACAAACCAAGCCATTGCAGGAGCCAACTAAGTGCTCATGCATAGGATCCTGGTGCATGGGAGGATGATGGATCCTTTTCAGATTTTGGTTGTAAATGTATTTCTTACCAACCCGAACTATATCACTTACTTGTCCACCATGGAAAAGTAAAGTTCTGAACTCGTCAGGGTCGTCAGTGCGACAAGCAAAAAAGACCTCAGCAGCTAGATTGTCATTGCCATGGCGACGGTCAAGCAGGAGACTGAGGTGTATGTTAGCGAAGTTACTTTGCCGGATGACAGTTACCCATTTCTTACAAACTAATTTGCATTCTAAAACAGATTCAGCTGGAACCCGAGAAACGATTTCTAGTATGATATCTGAAGGAAGAGACTCCATTGTTGATCCTTGAACTAATAACAAAAATCAAAAACCAAAAAGTAAGAAAAAATCTAGCTAGTTTCAGAAAGAAAACTTTGGTGGATGTGCTTTTCTACAACCTTAGTATTATTTATAGGCTTCAATGATTCCTAAAACAAACACCAAGACTGAAATAAAGAAATCATCCGAACTAGGAAACAGAACTGAACCAGAAAAAGGAAATCACCTAGTTTGGCGATCAGACTAAAAACTAGGAGAACGGATTCCTAGTGAGAGACAAATTGACCAACTTGAGATTATGTCACCTCGATGTGCAACGTTAAGACATGGCAAAGGTTAACACGTGTCATCATAAAATAATGCCTGAGGTGTCATATATTGTTAACACGTGTCATTACAGAATGCTTGAGGTGTCACATAGTAAAAGATAAAAGCTAAACACGCGGCAAATAAAGTTGACTTTGGTCTACGTGTCGTTCTAGATCCTAGTTTTGTGCTAATGTTTTGCGGATTCCTCAAAAATAACGTTGACATGGAAACTAGCAAGGGAGATAAAACTGATTCAGCAAGCATGGACAAACTGCAAAGATAAAACAACAACAACGCTACCTTTGCCTTCCGGAGTAAAAGAACACTGAACTATGATCCGACTAACTAGTTGAGCACTGGAGACGTAGGCAAGACATATTATCCTTGAGCTTGATTTACACCCATGGACCTAGAAAAACTGAAGATCACATAAGAAGAGCTGCAACTATGAAGACCACCAGCAGCAAAATCAGAATAAGCTGGTTGATCTTGTGGTCATGAATCTAATCTTGACAATATGCAAAAGAAGCAAGACAAAAACCAATTCCACAGGAAACAATTAAACACGGACTGACAGACCCATGCATCTTTGTAAGGCAGCGCAATTATTTGCACAAGCACCGACCCATCCTTGACAATTAAACACAGACCCATCCTTGACATCAAAGTAACTTAAAACTAAACCAACGTTACATAGCCGAATTTCCATACTCTCTATTTCAAGTCCTTCCGGGGATATGGCTAATGGACTAGGTTCAGTGGGCCACAAAATCCAACAATTTCTTCCATTTCTTCAGAACCACGTTTTAGGGCATACATGAAAATTTGAGGGCATACAAAATGGTTATCCTAACAAGATGGGTGATAAGGGGTATTCAAGGAGAGATAAATTACTTAATTACCCTCAATTAATTTATTAAATTACTAATTTACTAGTAACCGTTGCCACGGTGGGAGGGCCGACCGAAGAAGAATATCAAGATGGAGTTTATCTAGAGGTGTAAATTGGGACGGGCCAGCACGTTTATGGCACAACACAACACGTTAAAATTCGAGCATAGCACGGCACAGCACGTGAACGGCCCAGCACGGGCACATCACGTTTGTTTAATGTCTTGTCTTTGGCCGCGCTGCATAAAATAGGCACACCACCCAGCCCGACCCGACGCGAAGAAAGCACGCCACGTCATGCGTTAAATACTACATAATACATCACATTTGATGCATATTTCACAAAAAACTCATTGTTTTAGCCAATTTCTAACATTTTATCTTCGATATGCTAATTTATTTCTATAATAATACATGTACTAACTAAAATATCTCAAAAATATTTATTTTGGAGAACATAAAATAAGTGTGCTAGCACAAGACAAAGACGTCACAACACGCTTATGTTTACAGCACGAACAAAAGACGACACGCCATTTAGCACAAAGACAAAGACGTCGAATCTCCTAAGACAACCTGGGCCGAAGACGCGAAGACGCTAAGCACGTGACTTCGTGGGCTATCTGTCTTGGCCGGCACGTTTTACACCTCTAAGTTTATCCACGACTACTTTCGTCCCGTTTTAGAAAAGTTAATACTTTCACCTCGTTTCAGAAAAAGTGACATTTTCGCCCGTTCTTTAAAAAGTGATACTTTCTCTCCGTTTTAAAACCGATACTTTCACCCCGCTTTGAAAAAGTGATACTTTCTCCTGTTTAAAAAAGTGATTCTTTTCGACGCTTTCGAAAAAGTGATACTTTCTCCCCGTTTTGAAAAAGTAATACTTTCGCCCCATTTCAGAAAAAGTATCAAAGTGATACTTTTTCTGAAATAAAGCCAAAGTATCATTTTTCCGAAACGTAAAAAAGTATCACGTTTCCCGAAACAGAACGAAACTATCACGTTTCCCGAAATGAAACGAAAGTATCACTTTTCCCGAAACGGGATGTGATAGTATCATTTTTCCTGAAACGGGATGTGAAAGTATTATTTTTTCTAAAACGGAAAATTAGTCGATCCATAAACCAAAATATGGTTGCATGATGTGTTATGCGTCCTTTGTGATGGTTTTCATAATGGCTATGCATTCAATTTTCAAGAATTGTGCCTAAAATGATAGTATCATTTTTCTTGAAACGAATGGAGTATATCGTTTTATTAGTTGCAATGGAAAATTAGTTGATGCATAAACCAATATTTTGCTACATAAAGTATTATGTATCTTTTGTGATGGTTTGCATAATGGATATACATTTAATTTTCTCAAATTGTGCCTAAAATGATATATATCTCCGAAGTTTTCATAAAAACTCTAAATTTGATATTGTTATTTGTACTTGTTGCGTAGAGTTTTTTATAACCTTTCTAACGAGATAAAATTTGTAAAATTCCAAGGCACGGATTTTTAGATATGTTATATTAAAGTTTGTTTTCCATTTATACCCCTGAAAAGATAGGATACACAAGGAGTTATAGTAATTGGACTAAAAAGGAGGGACATTTTTGGTTTTTCGGCCATAACCATTTCCAATCTTTTTGTGGTAATTGATCACTTAGATTTTACAAAAAAGTGGCCATATAAAGGACCTCCCTCGCTTCGCTCGGTCGGCCCAATTATTTATTTTGTCATTTAAAATTTAAACTTTTTTTTTTTTTGATTTTTTTTTTATTTTTTTTTTCTGATTTTCTATTTATTTATTATCTTTTTTTCTGTTTTTCATTTTTAAAAATTAAAAAAAAAAAAGAAAAATTGAACTTTTTTTTTCTCCCTATACTAAGCGAACCTAGTGTGTTGTGAATTAAAAGAAAATTAAAAAAAATTAAATTGAAATTTCTTATAAAATTAAATTTAAATTTATTGAAAAATAAATTAATTTAAAAATTTAAATTTAAATTTAAATAAAAATTTGAATCTATTTTTTTTAAGAAAATAAAAAATATAAATAAGGGCAGTTTTGATATTAAGCAAAATATATGGATAAGAGAATTACTACCTAATAACCCGTTTTTGTCTTTATATAGAACACGTAATTGGGGGATAAAATTTGTAATTGGGGGATATAGGAAAAGGACAAAAAAAGTCCAAATATCAATTCGGGTCACCCCTTATCTTAGTATTTTTTAAATCCTAATCTACCCCTCACTAATCAGGTTTAGTGGCTAATAATAATTAGTAAAAATCTTAAGATTTTTATAAATGATTAGTGTGTGTTTTATTTGTTTTTGGGTGAGTGAGGTGATAGTAGGAGGGAAAAATATTTTGAGAGAGAATTTTTTTGTGGAAAATGGAAGATGATTGTGAAGAGAGGATTCTTGCTTCCTTCTGCTGTCACTCGAATCTTTATCTCAACTACAACAAGGAGCATATCTTGAATCTTCAAATAACGACAACAATTCTCGATTGCAAGTATTTGTGGAACCAACACCCTTGGATGATGATTTTGACGAGTATGGAGAGTTTCTTGAAGAACCAACACAAGAAAGTAAACTTGCACAACATACAAGCATCCCCAACACACAAAAGCTGCTAAGATGTCGAAAAATCAAATTTTTTTTTTAAACCCGCCATTTTTTCAACTGAAAAACCTCGGTGCCTGGCATGGTAGGTGTATGAATACCATGCCGGTTAGGTTGTCTCACTTACGGCATGGTATTCATACTACGACCATGCCTTGAATTGATATCCCCCAATTTGAATTATAAACCTAAGCATAGTATTCTACCAAAAACTATGCCTAGACATAGGTAACCTTTTTACCTACCAAGGAATATACTACGGAATATTCAACCTAAGATGGTTACATTGATCGTTTACCATGCCTGATCTCAATGAAAAACATACAGAAACAATTCCATCCCAAACCAAAAACCGCATTGAAACTTAATAAACATTAACGCCGAATTTAGTACCGCGTGGTATCATCACTATCGATAATGCCGGCAAAGAAACCTAAGTTGTTAAGTTACAACTTTTCAATGCCTCTGTACCTACAAAAACCATGCAGAATAAATGTTTTCCAAAGCTAAATTCCGGCATTCAATATCGATTATTTTTTAATGCCGAAATTATGTACCGGCTTGGAACAATATGTTACGATAATGCCGCATCCTTGCTTCCGGCGTTGTAGTCTTACGAAACACATATGCCTAATAGGTTTCAAATTTGGTCTTCCGTTTTGGTAAACTTAAACTATGCCGGAACAATTGTCGAGCATGCCGGTACAGGTTTCCGATAGTGTTTTAATGTTGTTTGGAACTAATTTTCATTCGATCCTTAGGTGGTGCCATATATTGATCCAACAAATGCAAAGCCGCCTTATCGGGATACGTCGGAATGCTATAAAATCCCTCCCAGTATGTGACCAAATAATACTTTTCACCTAGTATCTTGAACATTACTAATGGATTGCTAGTAGTGAACCTTCTAATGAATGCGAAATTGTTCTTATGTAGGGAATAACTGATCGAAAGGAAGCAATCGCTTGGGCTAAAGAGACGGCTCTTAAGAACATGTGTGTGTTGGTGAGGAACACCGAAGGTTCGAATAGGCGTTTTGAGATGGCTTGCGAGAGAAGTGGGAAATACAAGGAGAAGAATAGCCACAAGAGAAAGGATTATGTATATCCAAAGAAGACTAATAGGGTATACAAGACTCGTACGAGGAAGAATGATTGCCCTTTTAAGCTTGTATTCCGTTTAAATGACATGAACAATTGGGACCGTGAGGTTTCGTGTGGCTGTCATAACCATCGGGATCCGAAAGATTTTGTTGGTCACTCCTTAGTTGCGAAGCTAAAACTGACGAGTTCGAGGATGTAAAGAGATTGACCAAAGCACTTATCAAACCGAGACAAATTCTCGAGGCTTCAAGGAAAAGGACGAGACTAACGTGTCTTCTCTACGTACAATTTATAGTGCACAAGCAACTATTAGAAGGGTGGAATGGGAAGGGAGGTCCGTTATGCAAGAATTTGAGAAGATAGCTTGGGATCACAACTACACGCGTATCATTAAAAGAGGGCCCGACAACAAGCCCCTTCAAATATTCATTTCGCATCCGTTGCTTTCACAGCTTGGCAAATACATGTTGTGGTGTTCTTTTGATGGATTGCACCTACAAGACAAACAAATACAATATGCCGTTGTTCAACATCGTTGGGCAAACCTCGGACAAGGTAACATTCACATTGGCTTGGTGTTTAATGGAAAACGAGAGGGACCATAATTATCATTGGGCATTACGACAATTAAAGTTGTTCTTCCGGAAAATCAACTTCCGAGGGTCATCGTAACTGATAACGATGCCGCATTAATGAGAGCAATATCCGACGTCTTCCCGGACGCACAAAATTTCCTATGTACATATCATATACGTAATAATGTGATAAAAACTTGCCATGCCTTGTTTGAACCCGCAAAGGCGGATATTAAGAAGAGAATGATGGTACAACTAGAGGAAGATGTTCGAAAGAACAAACTATCCCCCAAGAAGAAGAAGATGAGAGAGGCAAGATAAAGGAGCGAGTGGACAAAAAACATGCGGAAAATCATAAAAAGTGGTTGGAATTTCTAAAAGATTGGGAGAAAGTTTATTGGTCTCTTACCGAGGTTATGTACGAAAAGAGATTGGAGAAGTTCATTGCCGATTGGAACGAAGTTTATCCGACCGCCGTCGGTATTGTCGGACTCAATGGTTGGATAAGTTCAAGGAAAGATTTGTACGTGCATGGACAAACCGGGTATAGACACTTCAAGACGGAAGCAACTAGTGCAGCTGAGGCCGCTCATGGGAGATTTAAAGATCTCATCCAGTCCGGTCAAGGCAATGTGGTTACAATCACCGAGGCAATGGAGCAATACTTTAAGCAAGATATCAATAGGATCAAGGAGGCTTTTGAGAAAAGCTCAATGGATAGGTTGACTCCATTTCTTCATTATGGTAACTTTCTCCAAGGAATAGAATTCAACGTCTCTCATTGGGCAATAAAACATATGATGAGACAAATGGAATATGAGAAAAATTACGGAAAAACCGGTGATGTGTGTATTTGTCCCGACATGTCTTCATTGGGGCTTCCATGTCGTCATATGCTTGTTAAGTATGAAAAACTCGATACCTTTGGAGGTTATTGATCCGTTTTGGAAGCAACTATCTTTCGACCCTCCCCCTTCGGGAGATCCCGGGCAATCTCCATGGGATACGAACGAAGCAAAGGAATTCTTCGAAGCTTACTCTCGTGGCACCTCGGTAAGCCGACAAGTCTTGTTGAGCCAACTAAGGCTACTTGCCCTTCCCCTTCTTGCCATTGTCTTGTGTTGGTTGTTGACTTGGGCCACCAACTTCGCTTTGGCTTGCTAATTGACTTTCCTCTTCATCTTGCTCATCTTGCTCATTGTGCTCACGGATTGCAAGTCGACTACGGTCAACACCACTCTCCCAAATTATCCCTCTTGTACCAGCCCCCAAACGAATCTTACGACCTTCATCTTTCCCTCGAGGAGGCAGAGACTGAGGAGTATCAAGACCGTCCCTCCTTCTTCTCTTAGTGACAACATCTTTATTTTTTTCTTTTGTTGGCTTCCTTTGCTTTTGACCTATATCGTAAGCACACGGAAAGCAATGAATATAAGACAGCTCACCTTCAGTTTTGGTACCGGCATTGACTACCTTAACATAAACCACGCCGGTTCAATGTTCCGGCAGTAAACATTGACTGTCGATAGTGCCGGTACTATTTACCGGCATACAGGTGAAACCTATAATCTATGCCTAAAAGATTGTTGACAATGTTCCCGTATGTTTTAAGTCCACTACCGGCATTCTCGAATTATTAAACAACAATGCCGTTACCTAAAACCTACTCGTAATGAAACCAAAAATCTATGCCTAGATCGTGACAAATTCATAAACTCTCCGTGTGTTTTAAGAGTACTACCTAAGATGCTCGAAATATTAGAAACAAATGCCGGTACTTAACACCGGCATAGAATGAATCCACAAAACAATGCCTAGATCTGTTGGCAAATTCTAAAAGCTTCTGTATGTTTTTAGTATACTACCGGCACACACGAATCATTATCAAACACTGCCGGTACTACAAAACCGGCACTGTATTCATCCTAGATTGAATGCCGGTAGTGAATAATCAGTCTCTGGTTATTCTGGGGTTGTAAACCGGCATTGTATTCATCATAGATTAAACGCCGGAACACAAAACCTATGACTTTGTATTCATACGAATTTCAATGCTCAGGTACTCTCGAAACTCAATCAAGCTTCAGCTTAGGGTTTCGCGATTCTAACCTAAACCCATTGCCATACATCGAATTAAACACCTACAAAGTAGTTTTAAATGACTTACCTTCTCACAGAAGCCATATATTTCGTAGTTGATCGTCGATAACGTTGCTTCTTCGTGTTCTTGCTCTTGAGCAATCTTAGCAAGTCTTTCCTTTGTTTTTGTTCAAAGAATCGATGATGTTGAGTTCGATTGGGCATTTGGTTTCTTTCGTGGAGGCATTGTTAATGATTCGGGTTGGTTAATCGACGAAGAAATTTTTGAATCGACGATTAATCGATTTAAGAACGATGAAGAACACCAAAATTTTTTTTTCAAAACTAAACCTAACAAAGGCTTTGATCGAGAACTGAAAATGGGGATATTTGATTTGGTTTTTTGATTTTATTGTTTTAGTAGAGAGGGTATTATGGTATTTTCATAATGTTTTTTAATTAACCAAAGGGTATTTTGGTATTTTCATACCCAAAAATCACCCCTTATCAGACACCATGGGTTGGGAGAAGTAATCTATATCCCCCAATTACTTTTTTTATCCCCCAATTGCGCGTTCTTTATATAGTATGCCCTAAAATTTTCAGGTATGCCCTAAAACATGGTTCTTTCTTCTGGGGATCTCCGTTTCGATCTTTAGTAGCTTTATTCAAAATAATGACAAGGATGTGCGTGCAAGATTACTTGTGATATTTGGTCATCATGTGCGTCCAAAGCCTAACATCTACGGGGCTCCGTCCTTGTTAATATTAAAGTTTTTATATTTGTGCTGCATTTAGGGTTGTCAAACACCTTGACCCGTTTGCAAAACATGGTTATATTGATACACTATTCGTATTTTAACGCCATTTTTCCCACTAAGCTCAACTGGCAATGAATTTGAAGCTAATTCTTACAGTAAATGAGGGCATTCCGAGATGTATAAAGACACCAAATATGATTTTGAATATCATTCGTTGAAGACTAACAGTTGAAATTAAAATTTGTTGATGGTGATGTTTCGTATTTCAGAATACTCTTATTTTTGGTATGAATGCAGAGACTTATAATAAGAACATGTCACCAAAAAATTAACTTCAAATTTATTGCCAGTTGGGCTCATTAGAAAAAATGACGCTGAAATATGAAGATTATGTCAATATAACCACGTCAACGGATCCTACCACTTTGCAAAAATTAAAATTACATAGAAAAAGATTAGCATCTATATGTCTGATATGCTACCCTAGATTTCCCTCTTCATCAACTAGTCTAATCCGTAATAAGAAGATGAGATTGGAATTTGAGATTTTGGTTTAACTTAGTAAATTCACGCTCACAGTGGTGGGGCATGTTTAGAGCTATCGTTTACTCATAGTGCACATATGGGATAGTGTTTTGGGCCATGTGGTTATGTTTTGAACCATATTTCGGGGACTACTCAAAAATGGTGGGGACTACTCTCCAACTTTTGGGGTGGATATTAGAAGTAATAATAAGTCACCCCTTATCTAAGTGTTTTTTTAATACCAAACTTGCCCTTAGTAATTAAATTAGTGTAATGATTAGTGAGTTAGTTAATGATTAGTGAGATTAAATTAATAAGTTGATTTTTTTCAAAAGAAGAATTATTGAGAGGGAGAAGAAGAAGATGAAGATGAGGGTTTTGGAAGAAAAAAATTAAGATCTTTTTCTTTAAGAGCCACAACAATAGTATGATGTTTTGGGTACTCACGGGCACTTCAAATTTAGTTAATGGTGCTTGAATTGGCCAAAACATTCCTAAAAATGAACAATTTACAAATTGATTTCTGGTTTGGTTAAAAGTTCTGCCATTTACATCGAAGAACAGTAGCCGAACTAATCTCTAAGTGTAGTTCTATTAATATTTCAAAACATAGGTAGCCGAACTCGGCTTTAATGAAGTTTTTTCTTTCGGAGGAAAGTTCGGTTAGAGAAGAAAAATTGCGACGTAACCGAACTAGGAGTTCGCCTAGGAAAAAAATTTGCGACGTAACCGAACTCAATATGCCGGTTTTTCAAAGAAAAGTTCGGTTAGGAGAAAAAATTGCAATGAACCGAACTTTTGTGGCGTAACCGAACTTTTTTATGTCAGAATCGAACCGCAAGTTCGGGCTTGACATTTTTTTCTTCCGACGTAACCGAATTGTTCTCTCAAAACAAAAACCTCCATTAAAGTTCGGTTAGGAGAAAAAAATTGCAATGTAACCGAACTTTTTGTGGCGTAACTGAACTTTTTGCGACATAACCGAACTGCAAATTCGGCTTGGACATTTTTTCTCTCGACGTAACTGAATTGTTCTCTGAAAACAAAAACCTCCATTAAAGTTGCATTCGGCTAGTTCGACAAATTTTTTCACATAATCCTAACCGAACTTCTCTCTGTAACTTCCATTTTCAACTCATTTGATGATTACTTCTCATTTTTTCAACGGAAAACAAGTGAAAAGTAACGGGGTTGTTATAATTTTGATTTTGTTTTGTTAATGATTTAAATTAAGCTATATATAGAGGTGGCGGTGGTGGTGATTTGAGGTGGTCAGTGGTGGTGGTGGTGGTGGTCGGTGGTGGTAGGTGGTGGTTGGTGGCGGTGGTGATGGGAGGAGGTGGCTATATATAAATAGGTGGTGGTGATGGGAGGAGGTGATTATATATATAGGTAAAGGGTAGGTTAGTCATTTCACACCTTAGGACATCCCTTATAAGTATAGGGTTGACATTCCTATCACAAAGTAACCCACACCATTTTTGAGTAGTCCCCAAAATATGGTTCTATGTTTAGGGTCACGGGTTCAATTTCACGCCACTAAATAAACATATTTTACCCGGGTAGGCAAAGACACCCATATCCACTGATTTTATCCAAATAAATCTGCATTTTAGCGGGTATATATTCTATCCGTTTTTCAACCGATTGAGTGCGGACAAATTTTTAAAACCGGTCACTTTCATGGGTTGGATGCGGGTTATATATCACCCATCAACCCGGAGAATAATTTTAGTGTGATATCAAAACACGAAGGATAAACTAGAGAGTGAACACGATACTTATACGAGTAGCCAGAGGGACAAAGTTAAGGATACAATGGACTCAGTATGCACGGTCACAAATCTTTTTTGTCTGTTTTTATTGTATATAGTATTAATATTAGTTGCCAGTGTTATTAAATTTTTTTGTTTCTTTTCACTAGAAAGGATTTTTTTTTTTTTTTTTTTTTTTTTTTCTCGATGTAACCGAACTTTTCTCTTAAAAAAAAAAACAACTAAAGTTGAGTTCGGCTAGTTTGACAAAGTTTTCCACGTAGTTCCTAGCCGAATTTGTCTCGCAACTTACATTTTCAGCTCATTTTGATGATCACTAATTATTTTTCAACCAAAATGAATCACAAGTAATGGGGTTGTAGAATTTTTTTTTAATCGACGACGAGGAGAAAGAGGATGAAAGAAAGATATCCTTTTGTTTGTTAATAATTTTGTTATATATATATATATTTGTGTTAGACATAAATTAAATTAGGTTTAGAGTATATTAGTCATTTCCAATTTTTAAGAAACCCTTTATAACTATAGATAGATATTCTCATCACATAATACTCACATAATTGTCCCCGCCAAAAACGGTGGTGCCTAAAAAACGGTTCTAAAAATATCTCTATTTTTTACAATGGAGTACATCTAATACGATAATGAAGTAAGTTAATAAAGCCCCTTGTTTCGGATCTGATAGGGCGATATTTGAAGTAATAATCACATAATTGTCCCCTCCAAAAAAGGTGGTGCCTAAAAGACTGTTCTAAAAATATCTCTCTTTTTTACAATGGAGTACATCTGAAGTACAGTTAATGAAGCCCATTATTTCGAATCTAATTGGGCGATATTTGAAGTAATCGCACTTGCTTTCACATGTTTGATGTGATTTTTGTGACATCATCGATCTTGTGCCCTTCACCTTTGAAATGGTGTTATCTAAATGGTAATCTCGCATTCTTATTGGCCGAGCGATATTTTGTATCCACACAACAATTAGAAAAGACGGAAACTAAATATAAAATCGAATATCCAAAACAACCTTTTAATGTAATTCTAGTGAAGGAAGACACAACCAGAGTTCTTAATTAAAAACAAACCATTCCTTGCATCACAAATTAAAATAAGCAGATGAGAGGGGTTAGCCCAGTTGGCCAGGAACCTGACTCTCATAAAGGAGGTCAACGGTTCAAGTCTACGCTCACGAGTTTGGAGATCTCATGAAATACTCCTCTTATGTAAAATTTAGTTTAAGTTCTTAATATAATGTATCTTCTTTCCTAATAAAAAAAAATGAGGACTACTCATTATGACCACATGAGCCTGAAACGGGTCGTATCAATTTCCTCGCCCAGAGCAACTCCGTCTAATTCATCAACAACATCATCCAATGTAGTACCGTCAATAACATCTAGTGGAGTACAAACCCGGCGTGGCCGAACCTTGTATCTCTTTGAATTTTCTCCCATAGCTTCCAGTGACGCAAATGTATCTACGTGAGCAATTACTTCGACAGCTTTGAAATAATCCGTTGATGCTTCGCTGGAAATCCTCTTCAAAAGTGCTGATTCAGTGTCGTAACAATATAGCACAGATTCAGCATATAAGAATATAATTTCTCCCGTCTTTGTAAACAAAATCGGCCGGAAGTTCATTTGACGAGAACCTACAACGGCTTCGTAATCTATATCACACTCCATACGCCAGGTCTGCTTCGATTCACTACTTTCCATCAACGACCAGATTTCCATACGTAGTTTATCCATATAAAGACACAAATGCCTTCCAAGTGCTACAAGACCACATCTATCTTCGTTCTGACTGTTTTGCAAACAAGGAGGGACAGACAGCAACCGAAACTCTTCCTTAGCCAAGTCAAAGGCCACAACTTGGTTGTACGTAGTCCAATAAATAACATCCTTTACATAGGTACCCGTGCCATTCCTCGACGTGTCCACTCGATAGGGGATTTCACCTATCGCTCTCCACCCACAACCACTGCCAAGCGTGTATACTTCGACTTCTCCTTCCTCATAATCGAGGTAGTGGATTCTAACAACCTTGTACTCATTGGTCGACCTGACATACCCAAATCCGCATGCCGTACTATTGTGCATGTCAACTTCACCTCCCTCTATACGAAAATATTCCGGATCAACATCTTCTTCATTTACTACTAGTTGAGGAAGATAAACATATTCTCTGGTAAGGGGATTACAAATATAGATGGGATCCATAACTAAATTGTGGTAATGGAATGCACAAACCAAACCATTGCACGAGCCAACTAAGTGATTATATATACGTTTTTGGTGCATTGGAGGATGATAGATCCTTTTCAGATTTTGGTTGTAAATGTTTTTCTCATCGGTGCTAATCCTATGACTTAGCTGTCCTCCATGGAGAAGTAAAGTTCTGCAAACGTCTGTGTCCAGAATGCGACAAGCAAAGAAAAGACTTGACTCTACCTCAGCAGCTAGGTTATCATTGTCATCGTCGCCATCATGGAGATGGTTAAGCAGGCGACCGAGGTGCATATTAGCAAAGTAACTCCCCCCGATAAGTGTCACCCATTTCTTACAAACTAACTTGCACCCTAAAACAAATTCAGCTGGAACCCGAGAAAGAATATCTTGAACGATATCCACGGGAAGAGACTCCATAGATGATTGTTGAGCTTATAATAACAAAAAACAAAAACCAAAAAGAAAGAAAAATTCTAGCTAGTTTCAGAAAAAGAAAACTTTGGTGGATGTGGTTTTCTACAGTTCTATAGACCTTGTTATTGTATATAGGCTTCAATGATTCCTAAAACAACACCGAGACTAAAAACAGAAATCATCCAAACTAGGAAAAAGAACTGAACCAGAAAAGGAAATCACCTAGTTCAGCAATACCGGACTTAAAACTAGGAGAACGGAATCCTAATGAGAGACATACACTAAGGTCATTCCTGTATATACCCCTAAAAATACTAGCGATACCCCTATTTAGTTTGAAAAGATGTCTAGAAGACTAGGATATGTTTTCTCCTTCAATGTAAATTTAATTCAAATAAATAATCATCCATTTTCTCAGGGTTTTATTTTCATTCTTCATCTTTTGAAGAACGATGACAATTTAAGGTGTTACACGCATACGGTTTGTTTTTTTTCCTTTTTTCCTTTATTTGTTTGGATTTTGTTGGATAAATAGTTAAATACCTATGTCACCGATTTATCAATCATACGACTCGTGTAATATATCCACCGATTCGTTACAACTCTTTGTAACAACGAAGGTACCGCTTTCGTCGTTGAATAGGCATGCTGTTGCAACAAGAGCTGCTGATGTTGGGATTCCACAGGCGTTGTGTCTTAAGAAACATTTTTGAGTTGATATTTACTGAGTGTCGGATAGAGGCTAGAGTGCAATTATATGATAATTCTTCAGAAGAAGAGATACTTTCAGGAAAGCCGGATTTTGTTTGGATTTGTATTGTTGATAATATTGATACAAAGGTGTCACTTCTTGTTGCGTGTGTACGGAGGGGTTTGAGGGTTCTTTCTGATACTGGTGCAGGTGCTAGAGCTGATCCTACGCGTATTCGGATTGTTGATTTCAGAGAATCCATTACTGACCCTCAGCCAGAAGAACGACACGTATGTCCAACATGTCCACTGTCCTGAGAATTGTAATCTGGATGGGAAAGAAGCTTGAATCAGTTATGAATTATCTTGTGCAAACAATAAACATGGACTTTGGTAGGTGAATCTCAGTTCATCACCAAGAATTCAGCCTTGCATATGAGACAGTGGATGTCCATCCTATCAGAGCCGTGGAGTTCTCTGTTGCACCAATTGTTTTCTGGAGATCCTAGGGTCCCCTGGTAATTATTTGTAATTACTGTTTTTGGCTTTAATATTATGACTTAACTAAAAAAAAAAAAATCTCAAATATTGTAGGACGAAGTTGAACGCTCGAGGGTTGATTTAGTCAGGCATCTAATGGTTACGACCAAGAGGTATGGGCTTTGAACATTTCTGACAAGATTTGCATATCTCGTCTTTCCTGATTTCCGACATTCTAACAAAATGTCATCTTCCAGGGGGTCTATGCGGAGGTGATCCAAAATTCATCTGGCACTCTAGCAAGATGATGATGAATTTTGCCATCTCAACAATTGAATGGCCGAATTTATGTCGCGTGTTTCAACTGCAAATAAAAAAAAGAAAAGAAAACTCTTTTACTTCTGAATTTAGATAATAACATTGCACTAAACTTTCTTGATCTTCTTGCATCTATTTACTTGTCCTTCGGACTGAACAATTGCTTTCCCGATTATGTACGACTGATTGATTCATGTAGGCATGAGTTTGTCTGATGGATTAAAGGAAAAAAAGTGTCCCAACTGTATAGATTGTGTTCTCATTTGAGTCTGAAACGGGTCGTATCAACTTCCTCACCCAGAGCAACTCGGTCTAACTCATCAATAACATCATCCCATGGAGTACGAACCCTGCGTGGACGAACCGTATATCTCTTCGAACTTTCTCCCATAGCTTCCAAAGATGCAAAGGTGTTTACGTGAGCAATTGCATCGATATCTTCGAAATAATCGGCTGACGCTTCATTGGAAATCATCTTAACAACTGTTGTTTTCGTGTCATAACTGTATAGCACAGATTCGGCATGTAAGCATATGATTTCTCCGTTGTGTGTAAGTAAAATCGGCTTAAAAGTCCTTTCACGAGAACCTACTACGGCTTCATAATCTATATCAAACTCCATACGCCAGGTCGTCTCATTCGAGTCCCTACTTTCCTTCAACGACCAGATTTCCACCCGCAACTTATCCATATAAAAACACAAATGCCTTCCAAGTACTACAAGACCATATCTAACTTTGCTCTGACGGTTTTGCATACAAGGAGGGAAAGATAGCAACCGAAACTCCTCATGAGCCAAGTCAAAGGCCACAACTTTGTTGTGTATAAGCCAATAAATAGCATCATTTGCGTAGGTACCCCTACCCCCTCCCAGAGTCGACAGTCGATAGAAAACTTTACCTATCGCTCTCCACCCACAACCACTGCCAAGTGTGTGTACTTCGACATTTCCTTCCCAATAGTCGAGGTAATGGATTCTAACAACCTTGTACTCATTGGTTGACCGAACATACCCAAATCCACATGCTGTATAGCCAAACATGTCCTCCTCTCCTAATATACGATAAGGACGAATGTCTTCCTTCTTCACAACAAGTTGAGGAAGATAAACATATTCTCTGGTAAGGGGATTACAAATATAGATGGGATCCAGAATTGTATTGTGTCGTTGAAATGCACAAACCAAACCATTGCAGGAGCCAACTAAGTGATCACATGAACCTTTATCATGCAAAGGAGGATGATAGATCCTTTTTAGATTTTGGTTGTAAATATATTTCTCATCATTGCTGATCCTATCACTTACTTGTCCTCCATGGTAGAGTAAAGTTTTGTAGACGTCCGGATCGTCAATGCGACATGCAAGAAGGAGACAGGACTCTACCTTAGCAGCTAGATTATTGTTGTCGTCGTTGCCACCATGGAGATGGTTAAGCAGGCGACCGAGGTGCATATTAGCAAAGTTACTTCCGCGGATGAGAGTTTCCCACTTCCTACAAACTAATTTGCACTCTAAAACAGATTCCGCTGGTACCCGCGAAAGTATTTCTTGTACAATATCCGAGGGAAGAGGCTCCATAGATGCTCGTCGAGCTAATAACAAAAATCAAAAACCAAAACGTAAGAAAATCTAGCTAGTTTCAGAATAAAAACTACTTTGGTGGATGTGTTTTTCTACAATTCTAGAGCTTGTTATTATTTATAGGCTTCAATGATTGCTAAAACAACACCGAGACTGAGAAAAAGAAATCATCCGAACTGGAAACAGAATTGAACTACAAAATGGAAATCACATAGTTTAGCAATCAACCATTTGAAATCCAGTTAAGGTTCCAGTTGGCTAGTTGTACCAGTGGCAACCTTTCACGGACTGTACATTGAAGTAGAATTCGCTATTTGGATATTCTCATTTATTCATTCATTATTGGTGCGTAACTGTGGGTGATGTGAATATGTTGCATATTGAGCGAAAATAAGCTTAACAAAATTATTAGTTTGTGTAGTAGTTAAAACAAAAACCAATTGTTGTGACCGATACCTTTTTACTTTATAATATTTACCGTGAATAAGTTTTTATTTTACTTGCAAGATTTAACTTTCTAAGGACTTTGTCTTACATGCTGCTTTTTCCATTTCAAAATAATAAATTACACACAAACCTGCCTATTTTTTAGAGACGGAGGTAGTAATTAGCATATAACTGCACCACATTTCGTTTGAGGTGACAAATTCTCGAAGGTATGGGACTTGTAGTTGAGACTTGAGAGTTCCAGCATGTGATGTAATCGCACTGACATTTAGTTTGAGTTATGCTGAACGGATTGGAACGAATTATTCATGTTTCATCATTGGTAACATGCACCTCATTCAGCAACACTATCATAAAATCTGAATACTTCAGAACAGCATGTTGGACCATCATCTATTGCTTGTGCCACGTTAGACCGCACACGTAGTCGAAAGAAACTTCAAATGATTTCTAGAGAATTTCCTAATCTAATGTTAGTCCCTGTTCGAGAGAGTTTGTTTTTAAAAGAATAGGCTTCACCGATTCAAAAGGACTTGCCGCGCAGCCTTGTTGCTCGCTTGCCCGCTATGTAAGAACTCTTCTTTGTGTTTGTTTAATAAAATTAAACATGAACATTCAAGAATACTACAGTAATAAGTAAGAAAGTATTTCCTTTAAAAATTAAAAATTAAAAAAATATATTTATTTAATTGATAGCCATGTTTACATTCGTTACACGGGTGTTTAAAAAAGTTTTTCGATGATAAAAAGTTTGCGAGCATCCGTAATATAAATTGAGAGATAAATCATTTCTAAATTTACTAGTAATTATTATTCATAAGGGTACAATTATTAAAAAAAATATACTCCCTCCGTTTGTGGAAGAGAGATACTTTCACCTTTTCAATTTGGCCTATTTTTAAGCTAAAATGAAAAGTGAAAGTATCTCTTTTCCAAAAACAGAAAGAGTATTGTTTTTTATTCCTTGTCTTAAGAATTGTGCAAACTTGAACCAGGTCAATTAATAGAGAGACGGGCGGATTAATGGTGTGATGGAAGGAGTATTAGCCAGGATTATCAATTATCATTACCATAAATTGGTAATAAAATTCAAGATTATTATCCTTAAAAATGATTCCTAGACTGTTCTTCATCAATTCTTCATCAATTAGTTTCTCCCATAATCATATGAGATGGGAATTTGAGATAAACAGAAGAACAAAAAAAAAGAAACATCACGAGTCTTTTAATGCAACTAAAGCCAAGGGGAAAAGTAAAAAAACGAGTGTTCCTAATTAAAAATTTACCACAAAATAAAACAGGCAGATGAGAGGATATATGATAGCGCTGATCACCCGAGTCTGAAAGGCGTCGTATCAACCCCCTCACCCAGAGCAACTCGGGCTAAATCACCAATAACATCATCCAATGGAGTACAAACCCGGTGGGGGCGAACCGTGTATCTCTTTGAAATTTCTCCAATTGCTTCAAGTGACTCAAAGGTATTTATGTGAGCAATTGCTTCGATAGCTTCAAAATTATCCGTTGATGCTTCGTTGGATACCATCTTCAAGTCTCTTGTTTTGGGGTCATAACAGTATAGCACAGATCTAGCGTATAAGAATATGATTTCTCCGTTCTTTGTAAGTAAAATCGGCTGAAGCTTCCTTCTACGAGTACCGAGTATGGCTTTGTAATCTATATCAAACTCCCTACGCCAGGTCTCCTTCGAGTCACTACTTATGATCAAGGACCAGATTTCGACATGTATCCCATCATCCATATAGAGACACAAATGCCTTCCCAATGCCACAAGTCCACACATATCTTTGGTCGTACGGTTCCCCATACGAGGAGGGGCAGACAGCAACCGAAACTCCTCATCAGCCAAGTGAAAGGCCACAACTCCGCTATTCAATATCCAATAAATGGCATCATTTGCATAGGTACCCATTCCCCTGGTTGCCGTTTTGAGTCGATAGGAAATTTTACCTATCGCTCGCCACCCACAACCACTGCCAAGTGTGTATACTTCGACATTTCCTTCCAAAAGGTCGAGGTAATGGATTCTTACTACCTTGTACTCATTGGTTGACCTGACATAACCAAATCCACATGCTATGTAATAATACATGCTAACCTGTCCTCCAACTATACGATCATCATCAGACTCATCAGGATCAAGGTCTTCTTTGTTTACAACTAGTTGAGGAAGATGAACATATTCTCTGGTAAGGGGATTACAAATATAAATGGGATCTATAACTAAATGGTGGTGCTGAAATGCACAAACCAAACCGTTGCACGAGCCAACTAAGTGATCATATAAAGGGTCACTGTGCATAGGAGAATGATAGATCCTTTTTAGATTTTGACTGTAAATATATTTCTCACCGATGCCAATCCTATCACTTACCTGACTTCCATTGAAAAGTAAAGTTATGTACTCGTCGGGATCGTCAATGCAACAAGCGAAAAAGAGACATGGCTCCACCTTAACAGCTAGACTATCATCGCCATCGTCCCCATCATGGAGATGGTTAAGCTGGCGAGTGAGGTGCATCTTAGCAAAGTTACTTCCGCGGATGAGAGTTACCCATTTCTTACAAACTAATTTGCACTCTAAAACAAATTTAGCTGGAACTCGAGAAAGTATTTCTCCTACAATATCCGAGGGAAGAGACTCCATTGTTGATCCTTGAACTAATAACAAAAATCACAAACCAAAACGTAAGAAAATCTAGCTAGTTTCAGAATAAAAACTATGGTGGATGTGATTCTCTACAATGCTTGACCTTTATAGGCTTCAATGATTCCTAAAACAACACCGAGACTGAGAAAAAGAAATCATCCCAACTGGAAACAGAATTGAACTAGAAAATGGAAATCACCTAGTTTAGCAATCAAACTAAAACCTAGGACAACAGAATCCTAGTGAGAAACAAACAAATTGACAGATTCTGTCACCTCCAAGTGTCATATACGAATTGTTGTCAAATTCATCCGACGGCACATAGGTCCGAGTTCATTTTGGCTATCAAATCATTTGAACCACTCAGACACGTCTAAACAAGACACATTCTGCTTGCTAATAAATATTTTTGGCAGTCTCAGCATGTACCACGCAGACTAACCGTAAGCCCAATAATCAGATAGAACAAAAATTTAGACCTTTTAATGTAAAATCCAGGGAGAAGAACACACAAAACCAGAGTTCTAGTTAAACATAAACCAAATAAAACAATCCTTGCACCACAAATTAAGATCCGTGAGAGAAGATATCATTACGATGATCACCCGAGTCTGAAACGCGTCGTATCATTTCCCTCACCCAGCAAAACTCGTTCTAAATCACCAATAACATCATCCAATGGAGTAGAAATAGTGTCTCGCTTTGAATTTTCTCCCATAGCTTCCAACGATGCAAAGGTATTTATGTGAGCAATTGCTTCCACAGCTTCAAAATTATCGGTTGATGCTTCGTTCGAAATCATCTTCAAAACTCTTGTTTTCGGGTCATAACTATATAGCTCAGATTCAGCGTATAAGAGTATGATTTCTCCGTTCTTTGTAAGTAAAATTGGCTGCAACGTCCTTTTACGAGTACCAAGTATGGCTTCGTAACCAATATCAAACTCCATACGCCAGGTATCCTTTGAGTCCCTACTTTTCATCAAGGACCAGATTTCCAAATGACGTAATTTATCATCAACATAAAGGCACAAATGGCTTCCCAGTGCTACAAGTCCACATCTATCTCCTCCATGCCGACGGTTTTCCATACGAGGAGGGACAGATGATAGCAACCGGAACTCTTCATCAGCCAAGTCAAAGACGACCACCCTGTTAATCGAAATCCAATAAATGGCATCATTGGCATATGTACCCATACCCCCGGTTGATGTATCCAGTCGATAGGGAACTTCACCTATCGCTCTCCACCCACAACCACTGCCAAGTGTGTAGACTTCCACATGTCCATCATAGTCGAGGTAATGGATTCTCACAACCTTGTACTCATTGGTTGACCGAACATACCCAAATCCACATGCTATGTAATAATACATGCTAATCTCTCCTCCCTCAACACGATCAGGATCATCATGATAAATGTCTTCTTTCTTGACAACAAGTTGAGGAAGATGAACATATTCTCTAGTAAGGGGATTACAAATATAGATAGGATCTAGAACTATATGGTGGTGCTGAAATGCACAAACCAAACCGTTGCAGGAGCCAACTAAGTGATCAAATAAAGGTTCATTGTGCATACGAGGATGATATATCCTTTTCAGATTTTGATTGTAAATGTATTCCTCATCATTGCTAATCCTATCACTTACTTGTCCTCCATGAAAAAGTAAGGATATGAACTCGTCTGGATCGTCAGTGCGACAAGCAAAAAAGAGACACGGCTCCACCTTGGCAGCTACATTATCATCGTCTTCTTCACCATCATAGAGATGGTTAAGCTGGTGAGTGAGGTGCATATTAGCGAAGTTACTTCCTCGAATAACAGTTACCCACTTCTTACAAACTAATTTGCACTCTGAAACAGACTCGGCTGGAACCCGAGAAAGTATTTCTTGTACAATGTCCGAGGGAAGAGACTCCATAGATGATCCTTGAACTAATAACAAAAATAAAAAGCCAATAAATTAAGAAAAAATCCAGCAAGGTTCAGAAAACTTTGGTGGATGTGCATCTCTACGTTGCTAAAACGTAGGACAACCGAATTCTAACACTCACAGCCTGAGTTATTAATGTAATAAACACCAAAATAAAACAATCCTTGCAAAACGAATTCTCATGAGAGGGATAGCCATAATGCAGATCACTTGAATCTGTAACGCGTCGTATCAATATCGTCAACTCGGTCTAACTCACTAATAACATCATCACATGGAGTACGACCCCGGCTTGGATGAACAGCGTGTCTCTTTGAATTTTCTCCCATACCTTCCAATGATGCAAAGGTATTTAAGTGAGCAATTGCTTCGACATCTTCGAAATAATCATCTGTTATTGGATCGTCGGAAATCATCTTCAAACATGTTGTTCTCGTGTCATAACTATATAGCACAGCTTCAGCATATAAGAATATGATTTCTCCCTTCTTTGTAAGTAAAATCGGCTCAAAGTTCTCCTTACGAGAACCTACTACCGCTTCGTAATCTATATCGAACTCCATTCGCCAGGTCTTCTTGGCGTCGCTACTTTCCGTCAACAACCAGATTTCCATACGCAACTTATCCATATAGAGACACAAATGCCTTCCGAGTGCTACAAGTCCGCGGCTATCTCCGACCTTAAGGCCGTTTGACAGACAAGGAGGGGCAGGTGATATGACTCCAAACTCCTCATCAGCCAAGTCAAACGCCACAACGGTTTTGTCCCAAAACCAGAAAATAGAGTCATTTGCATAGGTTCCCTTGCCCCTCCTTCCAGAATTCAGTCGATATGGAACCGAACCTATCGCTCTCCACCCGCGACCACTTCCAAGTGTGTATACTTCAACTTCTCCTTCTTCGTCATCGATGTAATGGATTCTAACAACCTTGTACTCATTGGTTGACCTGACATACCCAAATCCACATGCTAAGCTAGAAAACATGTTTACCTCTCCACCCGTTACACGAGGATTATCAAGACCGACGTCTTCTGGCTTGACGACTAGTTGAGGAAGATAAACGTATTCTCTGGTAAGGGGATTACAAATGTAGATGGGATCTAAAACTAAATGGTGGATTTGATATGCACAAACCAAACCATTGCAGGAGCCAACTAAGTGATCATATAAAGGGTTAGTGTGCATACGAGGATGATAGATCCTTTTCAGATTTTGTTCGTATATGTATTTCTCATCTATGCTAATTCTATCACTTGGTTGTCCTCCATGGAAAAGTAAAGCTGTGTATTCGTCGGGATCGTCAATGCGACAAGAAATAAAAAGACAGGACTCCACTTTAGCAGCTAGATTATCATTGCAATCGTCGTCATCACCGTCATAGAGATGTTTAAGCTGGCGACTGAGGTGCATATTAGAGAAGTTACTTCCGCGCATAAGCGTTTCCCATATTTTGCAAACTAATTTGCACACTAAAACAGATTCAGCTGGAACCCGAGAAAGGATTTCTAGTATGATATCTGAGGGAAGAGACTCCATAGATGCTCGTTGAACTAATAACAAAAATCAAAAACCCAAAAAGTAAGAAAAAATCTTGCTAGGTTCTGAAAAAAACTCTAATGGATGTGCTTTTCTACAATGCCAAAATCTGTAAGTATTATTTATAGGCTACAAAGATTCCTAAAACAGCACTGACACAAAGAAAAGAAAATCATGCAAACAAAGATGAACTGGAAAAGGAAATCACCTAGTTTAGCAATCAAACCAAGGAGAACGGAATCCTATGAGAGACATACATTTACATAGTAACTGGGAAAAGTCGAGAAACCTTCTAATGTAATTAAAGTGAAGGGAAGCATTCAAAACCAATTTTATAATTAAATATAACACCAAATAAATTAAGTAATGATTAACATTATATATGCTCTGCAGACGACCTGATTCTGAAATGCGTCATATCAATTTCCTTACCAAGAGGAACTCGGTCTAACTCATCAATAACACCATCCAATGGAGTACCGACGCTGCGTGGTCGAACACTGTATCTCCTTGAATTTTCTCCCACAGTCTCCAATGATGCAAAGGTATTTATGTGAGCAATTACTTCAACAGCTTCGAAATTATCAGATGACGCTTCGTTAGAAATCATCTTCAAAATCAAAATCGGCAGAAACATTTTACGAGAACCTGTTACGGCTTGGTAATCAATATCAAACTTCATACACCAGGCCTCACTCGGGTCGGCGCTACTTTTCATCAAGGACCAGATCTCCATACGTAATTTATCCGTATAAAGGCACAAATTCCTTCCAAGCACTACAAGTCCACATCTATCACTGCCCTTACGGTTTCGCATACAAAGAGGGACAGGTAACAACTGAAACTCTTCCTTAGCCAACTCAAAGGACACGATTTGCCTGCAGGAAGAAGAATTGGATAGGAGACTTTACCAATTGCTCTCCAACTACAACCACTGCCAACTGTGTATCTATGTTGTAAAAGGCGCTGGGCAAGGCAAGGCGCCAAGCCCAGCGCCCCAGGCGAGCGCCCGAACATTGGAAAATAACAATAACATTCATAATTTGGCGCCTAGGCGCCTTTTTTGCCTAGGCGCTGGTCCAGCGCTTAGAGCGCCTTTGGTGCTTAAGCGCCAAAGGCGCTCGCCTTTCACAACATAGCTGTGTATACTTCGACATTTCCTTGGGCGCTCACAAGGTTGGAGTAATGGATTCTAGCAACCTTGTACTCTTTGGTTGACCCTACATACCCAAATCCACATGCTACAAGACCACGCATGTCAACGTCTTCTTTCTTTACAACTATTTCAGGAAGATAAACATATTCTCTGGTAAGGGGATTACAAATATAGATTGGATCTGTAAATAAATGGCGGTGTTGAAATGCACAAATTAAACCATTGCACGAGCCGACCAAGTGATAATGTAAGATGTTATTGTGCATAGGAGGATGATAGATCCTTTTTAGATTTTGATTGTAAATGTATTTCTTAACTTTGCCATTGCCAAACCTGTCACTTAGCTGTCCTCCATGGAAAATTAAACTTATGTATTCGTCAGGGTCGTCAATGCGACAAGCAAAAAAAGAGACATGGCTCTACTTTAGCAGCTATCATTATCCATACCAAGAGACTAGACACCAGCTGGTATCAAAAGTGACTTTTGAGAAACATTCATCCGTGTTTTTTTAATCTTGTATGTACAGTTTCAACGCATTTACTGAGAAGCTAGTTATGCAGCAAATTTTTAGTCCAAAAAGCAGCCAACGCATTTATCTTTTTGTTTCACTTTAAGCAGCCAACGGTTTGGAAGAGCCTTGCTCACTTTGACAAACCTTACCGGGAAAAACTGCATTGATCGTTGGCCGGTATAGGCCAAGATATATTATCCTTAAAAATAAATAAAAACGTCTAAAAACCTTGTAATGTAATCAAACAACCAGAGTCTAATTTAAAAAAAAAAAAAAGTTCTTGCATCACAAATTTAAAATAGCCGATGAGAGGGATAATCATGGTGCTGGTGACCTGTGGATGAAACGCGTCGTATCAATTTCCTCACTGAGAGAAACTCGGTCTAACTCCTCAGTAACATTATCCCATGGAGTACGAACCCGACGTGGACGAACTGTGTATCTCTTTGAATTTTCTCCCATAGCTTCCAGTGATGCAAAGGTATTCATGTGAGCAATTGCTTCGATATGTGAGAAATAATCAGTTGACGCTTCGTTGGAAATCATCTCCATAGATGCTGTTTTCGTGTCATAACAATAAAGCACAGACTCAGCATATAAGAATATGATTTCCCCATTCTTTGTAAGTAAAATTGGTTTAAAGTTCCTTCCACGAGAACGCACTACCGCTCCATGATCTATATCAAAATCCCTACACCAGGTCTCCTTTAAGTCCCTACTACTGTTAATCAACGACCAGATTTCCACGCGCAACTTATGCATATAAAGACACAAATGCCCTCCCAGTGCAACAAGTCCATATTTATCTCCATCCCGAAGGTTTTGCATGCAAGGAGGGAGAGATAGCAACCGAAATTCCTCATGATCCAAGTCAAAGGCCACAAATTTGTTGTGCATAATCCAATAAATAGCACCATTTGCGTAGGTACCCCTACCCCCGCTTGACCCCGGAAGTCGATAGGAAACTCTGCCTATCGCTCTCCACCCACAACCACTGCCAAGTGTGTATACTTCCACATTTCCTTCGTTATAGTCGATGTAATGGATTCTAACAACCTTGTACTCATTGGTTGACCTGACATACCCAAACCCACATGCTGTATGGCCTCCCATGTCAACCTCACCTTCGAATATACGATAAGGCTCAACATCTTCTTCCTTTACAACTAGTTGAGGAAGATAAACATATTCTCTAGTAAGGGGATTACAGATATAGGTGGGATCTAGGATAAGATTGTGGAGTTGAAATGCACAAACCAAACCGTTGCAGGAGCCAACTAAGTGGTCATATAAACGTTGATTGTGCATTGGAGGATGATAGACCCTTCTCAGATTTTGACTGTAAATGTATTTCTCATCAACGCTAATCCTATCACTTATCTGTCCACCATGGAAAAGCAAAGTTCTTAACTCGTCGGGATCCTCAAGGCGGCAAGCAAAAAAGAGACATGGCTCCAACTTAGCAGCTAGATTATCACGGTCGTCACCATGGAGATGGTTAAGCTGGCGAGTGAGGTGCATATCAGCAAAGTTACATCCACGGATGAGAGTTACCCATTTCTTACAAGCTAATTTGCACTCTAAAACAGATTCTGCTGGAACCCGAGAAAGGATATCTTGAACGATATCCAAGGGAAGAGACTCCATAGATGATCGTTGAGCTTATAACAAAAGTCAAAAAGTAAGAAAAAATCTAGCTAGTTTCAGAAAGAAAACTTTGGTGGACGTGCTTTTCCACGATGCCTGGACCTTGTTATTATTTATAGGCTTCAATGATTCCTACAACAACACGGAGACTGAAAAAAAGAAATCACCTAGTTTAGCAATCAAACTAAAAGCTAGGAGAACGGAATGCTTTGAGAGACAAATATTTACATAGTAACTGGGCAATCCTAATGGATATAGATATTTTAATGGAGACCGGCATATTCCTAAACCTGTCCGCCATATTTGCTTCAATGATAATGTTAAGTAACCATTCAACCCCTGAATCTCTTGATATACCTAAGATTAACCTCTGTTGGAAAATTGGGTTAAAAACAAGAGAATGAAAAAACAGAAACAAAACAATGGTGTACCCCTGACTTCAAGGCTCTTTCGATTCTTTTAGACAATAATTCGACATTTCCCAATTAACTTGGCGAGTACAACAGGTCTCTCGAATTATGCCTTCAGGATTGAATGAAGCCCTAACACCGTAATCGAATTCAAGGATTGTACTTTCTTGACCCGACCAAGAATCACACTGTATAAGGTTCTGATGATGCTATTAGAGAAGAAGAATACAGATTGCTTTTTAATGTGTTGGAATGGGAGAACATCTTCGCTACTTATAGTGATAATCATGCCTGTTGGTAATGTCGTTTCATTACCAACAGACGCTTCCAAAACACCATTAATGGTGACTCATGGGAAAAGACTCATCCGTTCAAATTTGAATTGAAACTGAATGGAAACTTCTAGGTTTTCTAAAATAAAACCAGGTCGATCACCGAAAACTCTGCGTAGCGGAAAACATTGAAAATATCCAACAACCTCTCCATCATCTTTGTAAACAATGATTTCATAGGACTTATGTTCATCTCTTCCATGGAGATTGATTCAGAAAGAATTGTAGAGAAAAAATTGTGATGAGTAGGAAGTTTTTCCGATACTTAGTTCATTATGATTTTGTTTCAACACCTTTAAGTAAGAATATTTTTCATGCATTGAACCGTGTCGATGCACACCCATCTTAAGTTGATTCCTAGATTGTTTCTTCCAGGATTGGACGAGGAACTTGAGATATACAACATAATTGTCCGTCCAACAATTAGATATACGGGAAAAATAAATAAATAAAAGGGTCCAAAAAAAATCTTTTAATGAAGGGAGAAAACAACCACAGTTCATAATTAAAAATTGTGGAAACATCTGATCTCTTTCTTTTATAAACCCGTCATTAAGATGGTATATATGTATAGCCCAAAATGTTCTCATGAAAACAAGGTCATTGTGACCCGAATTTGAAATTAAAATAAGCAAAATGAGAGGACTAGTCATTATGATCCGAATCTAAAACGCGCCGTATCAATTCCCTCGCCCAAAGCAACATCATCCATTGGTGTACGAACAGCGTATCTCTTTGAATTTTCTCCCATTGCTTCCAGTGATGCAAAGGTATTTACATGAGCAATTGCTTCCACAGCTCTAAAATGATCGGTTGATGCTTCGTTGGAAATCATCTCCAAGACTATTGTTTCCGGGTCATAACTATACAGCACAGATTCAGCAAATAATAATACGACTTGTCCGTTTTTTCTAAGTAAAATCGGCTGCAACTTCCTTCTACGAGAACCGGCTAGGACTTCATAATTTATGTCAAACTCCATACGCCAGGTCTCACCACTTTTGGTTAAGGACCAGATTTTTACACGTATTTTATCATCCTTATAAAGAAACAAATGCCCTCCAAGTGCTACAAGTCCACATATGTCTCCACGCCGAAGGTTCTCCACACATTGAGGAACACACAGCAATTGAAACTCCTCCTTATCCAAGTGGAATGCCACAACTTTGTCGTACGAAGTCCAATAAATAACATCATCTGCATACGTACCAGTACCCTTGCTAAACGTATCCAGTCGATCGCAAATTCCACCTATCATTCGCCACCCACAACCACTGCCAAGCGTGTATACTTCGACAGTTCCTTCTTCATAGTCGAGGTAATGGATTCTGACAACCTTGTACTCGTTGGTTGACCTAACATACCCAAACCCACATGTTGTACGACTGTGCATGTTAACCTCTCCTCCCTGTACGCGAACAAATTCTCGATCAACATCTTCTTTCCTGATAACTAGTGGAGGAAGATGAACATATTCTCTGGTAAGGGGATTACAAATATAGATGGGATCTCTAACCAAATGGTGGTGTTGATATGTACAAACCAAACCATTGCACGAGCCAACTAAGTGATTATGTAGACGTTGATTGTGCATTGGAGGATGATAAATCCTTTTGAGATTTTGATTGTAAATGTATTTCTCGTTGGTGCTAATCCTATCACTTAGCTTTTCTCCGTGGAAAAGTAAAGTTCTGTAGACATTGCGATCGTCAGTGCGACAAGCAAAAAGAGACACGATTCCACCTTTGCAGCCAGATTTTCATTGTCGTCGTCGCCACTGTACAGATGATTAAGCTGGTCACTGAGGTGCATCTTAGCAAAGTTACTTCCGCGGGTAAGAGCTACCCATTTCTTACAAACTAATTTGCACTCTAAAACAGATTCAGCTGGAACCCGAAAAAGTATTTCTTGTACGATATCCGAGGGAAGAGACTCCATAGATGATGGTTAACAAAAATCAAAAACCAAAAAGTAAGAAAAAATCTAGCTAGTTTCAGAAAGAAAACTTTGGTGGATGTGGTTTTGTACAGTTCTATAGACCTTGTTATTGTATATAGGCTTCAATGATTCCTAAAACAACACCGAGACTGAAAAACAGAAATCATCCAAACTAGGAAAACAAAACTGAACTGGAAAAGGAAATCACCTAGTTTAGCAATACGAGACTAAAAACTAGGAGAACGGAACCCTAAGGAGAGACATACACTAAACCAGAAGAAAAACAAGCAAAGTAAAGCGAGAACTTGCTATTCTTAGATATTTTGGTATATATTACACCTTAAGCGTACAACAATCCGTAACCATTTTAATGGAGAACACCATAACCAGAGGTGTTTTATACCACCAAATAAATAAAACAAAATTCTTGCATCACAAATTTAAAAAGGAAAATCATGTGAGGCATAATCCATAGCGCACACTAATCACCTGAGTCTGAAATGCGTTGCATCAATTTCCTAACATCAATAATTGGAAAACTCGATCCAAGTCATCAATAATTGGGCCGACTGACCTGGAGGGCTGAAGCTACCAGTAGGGAGGAAGTCCTCTGTTGCCACTTTTTGTCGAATGAACCACTAACACAAATTCTCAAATTTGATAAAAAAGATTGATTTTGGTGGTAGTCTTTGGGACTTAAAAAGCCCGAAATACCCTTACACTTAGAAAATACTTACTTCGTTGTCCTCATCTCTATTTGTTTTTCTGCCCCGAAATCTCTATTTTTCGATTCCTTCATTCCTCCTCGCCGACACCATCCCTACCACTACCCCCGTCACAACCAGAACCACCAGCCTCCACCACCGCCAACCTCCGCCTCCGATCAGTCAGTCATTCACCATCAGCACCACCATAAACGCTAACCATTTTTCCCCCACCAGTAACATAACCTGCACCGCTGTAACCTCCACCCTGATGACCAGAACCAACACCACCTTCTAATCAAACAATAATCATTCCTTCCCGTCACCACCATCCTATCCAGCACCTCCGACGCCTCCATCACTATCAGGATTCAGGACCAGAACCCTATTGGATTTCAGTCTGTGCCAATTGTGATTCCGATAATCCCCACCATCACTACAAGCACCAGGTACATAACCATCCTCTTTTTTAATTACAATCTATAATACAAATGCAATTAGATTTTCCAACCAATTTTTGAATGGGTATAGATTTAATGGTTTTTATAAAACGAACCTTTGATTGAACTGACTGGTAATTTTGTTTAGTTGTGTAAATTACTTCTTTTTCATGCATTTCAATTGTTTGAGAAAATACCCCAATAAAAAGCTATGGCCACACCAGCTATCAGACCAGCTATGTTACCTGCCTTCTTCCCTATTAGTAACAAATTGATGTTGAATTAATAAATTGGGAAATTTAATTTTCTTTTTCAGGTTTGTATGAAACTAATTCACTTTCAAATTTCATTTCTTTATGGTTAAATCATTGCTTTCAGTTCGGGTTTCAATTACAAATATCACTTCCTTATGGTTTAGAGTTTAGACCATTCTTTACAGTATTGTAGGCTATCTCGGAACACTGTGTTGGTTTGTGTTAGTTTCACTTCCTGATGTGTTACATTGAATTTGCCTTACATATACAACTTTCTGGCTAGCCTGAATTCTAAACAGAACTTGGTGTCACAAGAGTACAACAAATCAATTTTCATGCTTACTTTTCTGTTCTAGACTTTTATATAAAATGCTTGAAGACTGGTTTTGCGTCTAAAGATTCACTCACCAAGTAGGTATGGTGTAGTTTGGCAGACTGGACTAAAACTCGAAAGAGATACTTTTAAATCTTTAATCTACCAAAATTTGATTATGAATTTTGAACTGCATTTGTGGTTTCACTTTAGGCTATAGGAGGTCCATTGCTCCTCCACTAGGAATTGGTCAGACACTTTCTTGGCATAACAGTGAATCTGCGTATGCTCGTCGTTGCGCATATTCATGGAGCTGGAGCATCCTCCTATGAATTGTAAGGCTTGGCATCCTCCTCTGAGCTCGGGTAATTTAACATCTTTAGTTAAGTTGTTATGATCCTGGTTATTGCCATACGCCATTGCCGCTGCGTGCTTTATTGGTGTGGCCTATAAACTGGATTGCTGCCCCTTCCCTCAAATTGAGTTGCTGATGAGTCATTTGAATTGAGCTGGTGCTCACTTCCTTGAGTTTGAGCTGCGAAGATGGAATGTTTGTGGTGTCAGCAGGTGAGTCATCGTCATTGTTATTTACGAAAGTTACTGGACTTCATTGTACAGTTTCTTCACTTCCTGTTGATCCTTGGTAGTTGGTACGAATCTGAAAGACAACAAAAATATAGTGGTGCAACCAAAATCTTGTTGCGAGTGTTTATCTGCTTGGTCTACTTGAGCTGGCATTTTGAGATGTGCAAGTTGTACTGATCTCCTTTGGGTAATGTCTTTGAAGTCAGTTGATCCTTGATATGACCGGTAATAGCGGTGTTTCGTTTTTCTGCGGTCGGCCCTCCCCACCGTGGAAGCGGTGTTCTAGTATCATCCCAAGGAGTAAGAACCCTGCGTGGACGCCCTGTGTATCTCTTTGAATGTTCTCCAATTGCTTCCAACGATGCAAAGGTATTCACGTGAGCAATTACTTCAACATAACGAAAATAATCGGTGGACTCTTCATCGGAGATCATCCTTAAAAATGTTGTTTTTGTGTCATAACTATACAGTACAGATTCATCATACAAGAAAATGATTTCTCCTTTCTTTGTAACTAAAATAGGCCGGCAGTTCATTTCACGAGAACCAACAATGGCTTCGTAATCTATATCACACTCTCCATGCGCCAGCAGATCTCCCTAAAGTCGCTAAAGGACCAGATTTCCAAGCGTAATTTATCCATATAAAGACACAAATGCCTTCCAAGTGCTACAAGACCACATCTATCTTCGTTCAGACGGTTTTGCATACAAGGAGGGACAGGCAGCAAGCTAAACTCTTCCTTAGCCAAGTCAAAGGCCACAACTTTGTTGTACGCAGTCCAATAAATAGCATCATTTACACAGACACCCATGCCCACCCTCGATCGATGTATCCAGACGATGGGAAATTATACCTTTATCTCGCCACCCACAACCACTGCCAAGTGTGTATACTTCGACATTTCCTTCTTCATACCCGAATCCACATGCTATACATATACATGTTTGCCCTTCCTTGATGTACACAAAAGAGATCAGGATCATGGTCTTCTAAGTTGACAACTAGCTAAGGAAGATAAACATATTCTCCGGTAAGAGGATTACAAATATAGATGGGATTAATTGTATTGTGTAGTTGAAATACACAAACCAAACCGTTGCAGGAGCCAACTAGGTGATTACGTAAAGGTTTATCGTGCATAGGAGGATGATAGACCTATTAGAATAGGGGCATCCAAATCAAAATCAATTGGCAATGAGTGGAGAGGCCCTAATAGATTATAAACCGCAGGATCTTAAATAACCCAACCATGTGGGAATAATAATCTCAACACGCCCCCTCACGTGTAGCCTCGGCGGGCCTTACAAACACGTGGACAATTAAATTGGGTGACGCGAGTAAAGGTGCGGTCAACTCGACTCGACACAAATAAATTTGCTTCCGATACCATATTAGAATACGGGCATCCAACTCAAAACCAATTGGCAATAAGTGGAGAGGCCCTAATAGATTATAAACCGCAGGATCTTAAATAACCCAACCATGTGGGAATAATAATCTCAACACCCTTCCAGATTTGACTGTAAACGTATTTCTCATCAATTCACAGCTCACAAGCATCTGTCTGGTTGTAATCACCTAGGAGGAATGTGGCGAGCTGTGCATGAGTTGATGCTTGTGAGGTGGGAAAAAACAAGGCCAGAATCTGTCTGTAATTTAATACTTCTTAGATTCGAGGAGGCTGAAGAACATGAGCAGACGACATCTGATGACATGTGTAGTTTTGTGCACTTCCTTATGCAGTTGCGTAACCCTATCTGAAGGCTCTATCCTTTTTTGGTTACGAGGTTGAAGCAATTTTTATGTACAATGGCATTAAGATGCTAGTCAATCAAGTTTTCTATTTCCATTTTTCATTGTTCATCACCAAGAACGCAACCTTACATACGAGAAAGTGAGCCATTAAGCTCAGTCTCCTCAATTGTTTTCCTGCAGTTTTCCCCAAATATTGTATATGACAAAGTGGCACACTCAAGGGCGAATCCACAGTTGAGTTGGTCAGGCATTTGATGGTTATGACCAAGGCTTTTTAACTTTTCTGACAAGATTTGCATATCTCAGCTTTTAAGTTTTAAGAATTTCTAATTTGAAACCAATAATCGTGCAACACACTTTTGAAATGGCGATGGTTGGTTGGACATCAATATCAACTGTCCTGCAAAAGTTTGGAATCCATCCACATCTTATTAGGAATTTAGCGATGAATTGATCAGACATCGGACCACTAAGATGAAGCTGTAGCACTGAAATGACATCAATGCTTTGGTTGTTTCTCAGTTGTTTAATCTACTGAAGAATTTTAACCCATAACAACATTATTGTATTGGGATTCATAATCCAATGGAATGGAGGAAAGAAAACATCAACCCTACTGAATTCACTCTCAAAGATGCTCTCATGCTTACTTTTTCTACTGCTTTCCAGATTCCGACATTTTAACAGAAGTCATTTTCTACGGGTCTACTGGGAGATGCAGTTCAAACAACCATATGGCAGGACGATGAATCCGCCATAAATGAATGTCCAAGTTCAGGTCTTGTAGGAATAGAATCTCGCAACAGCGATGTCCCAGCGAAGGTTTAACCAACAAATGTTTGCGAAGACCATTACAGACTATTTGAGAAATGACGTAGCAAGTGACATCAGCCTAATCACGAGGAAAGTGTGAAGACTTTGCGAGATTGAAGAATACGTGCGAAGAAATTCCTTGTAAGCTTCCGGTAATGACACAATCCAGATCCGAAAATAAAGGTTGGCTTAGCTGTCATCCATTATGTAATATCCTATATAAAGGACCAAGTAGACTTGAGAGTGGAGGGAGATCTTTTAAGAGTAGTGAGAAAGCAAATATGAGAGAGAAAGTCCAGAATAATTCTTATTTCCTTATGTTCTTATCATTCTTGTAAGATTCATAAAAAAAATTAATAAAGATTTGGTGATTGTTCTTGAAATTTGGGTGAATGTTAGTGTAAATTCATTAGAGTGTGATTGTAGGAAATCCTGCAATCACAAGTATGAAGTTTTCAACTCTGCTGATGATGTTTTTTTTTAATCCGTAATAGAAAGTTAGTGTACAAAAAATTCATATCGTAAATGTCAATATTATATGACTAGCCACTCTTTTGGGAAAATACTGAAGTTAAAAATTCATATTATAAATATTAATATTATATTACATGTCACTCTACTGGAAAAATATGGGATTGGTAATTAAAATTACAAAAAGTCTCGTAGACTAAGAGAAAAAACTACACACAAAAAACCCCCACTCACAAACCACCTCCCTGCACGTCTCCCGAGAGACATGGCCTACTGGGACCCACAATTAAGGAAAAAAAAAAACTTCTAAAACGGGATTTTTACTAGGATTATTTTCTCAGTCTGCATAGAAGCACTGTTAAAATAAACAGATTCCAGCTGAGTCAGCCAGATAATAACACTGCACCAAACTTTCTGCAGAATTAGGTATGCATCAAATACAAATCCTACAAAATCCCCAACAGGGATCATGAAATTCCTGACACACCATTATCCCATTAACGCTAATTGATCCATACCCTCCCTATCCAAGTCATGGAAACCTTCGTAAAAGAAGAAGAAAAAGTACAGATTTATTGATTATTTTAGGAACAAGTTGGTGGGTACAATACATTATCCAAAATCTCAAGGACCCCAATAGAAAAATCAGATTCAGACATAAATTAAGGGTACTACTTCCATAATGAGGATAGCAATTAGTGACAAAGTAGTGAGTTTCAAGATAAAGTTAATTGAGTTCTCATGGTAAAGGCTACTACTAATCAAATATACAAAATACTAAACAAGCTCAACTTGCAAATATCAAAAATATTACTTAAAAACCCCTCATTTCCCCGGTGATTCAACGAATTTTCCGCCAAAGATGATAGAGCATCTACGTCGAGGTATACATGCGAGTGTATCAAAATGCGCGTGCATCCGGTTGTGGTCCTGGGAGTTTCTTAGCCAACCCTACTATAATCTTATCCATGAGACTTAATCAGAACAGACAAACACCATTTGTAGGAGAATCTTCAGTGTTTGATTTTGCTTTTCTTTAATAATGGGATTAATAGAGACTAATCAAGATTCCCAAATGACTAGTAATTTAATTCATTAATTATAATTAGTGGAATACATGAAAATCCACCCATAACAAATTTCACTCACACTGAAAGAAAATCATGAACCCAAGTTATTGGAGACCATGAATTTGATAACACCCAGAAAACAATATTGTAGTCATATTGTGGTGGAATCAAAATCCTATAGAATGGGAAAGAAAAACAATGCAGCAAGCCAACATCACCTTTGCTGCTGAGTCTGAAGATACTCTACAAATCATCAAAGCTCATTACCAATGGGAAGTTCAAAGAAAGATTCACGGGTAAAAGTACTCATCAACCAGCAAAGAACACCAAAAGCCAACCAATTACTTTTGTTCTAGGGAAGCTCACTAGAGTTATTACTCAACAAAACTATGCGGCAATTAACTTAGCCGGATCGCCGCACAAATCGCCTTTCTTCACTGACTCTATATGGAGAGGAGAGAACTTATCTACTATCATGCATGCTTTACAAATTCCTCAAAATCAGTTTGATTTGAATTTCAGTAAAAACATTACTTCTATTTTGAGAACTGATCCTGTTGCTAGAGTTAGCACAGGTATCACAACGGATGTAACCGGGGTAGGCATTCCTTCTAGATGTCGATGCTCTCTTTTTCGTATAAAAAAAGGGAACGAAAATGAAAATGTTTACTATACTAGATTCACTCTCAAAGATGCTCTCATTATTTTTTTTTTTATTTTTTTTTTAGAATGATTAACTGTGGGATATTTTAATATTCATGCAAGCATGATTTTTCAATGCCGGCAATTAAAACCAGCACGAAAAAATCATGCCGGTATGAACAGTAAAATATCCCCCAATTAATCCTTCCTTTTTTTTTTGACTCCTTTCCTGATTCAAACATTAAGTCATTTTCCATGGGTCATGCAGAGATGGTCCAAAATTTATATGATGAATTTGTTGATTTGCCATCGCACCCATTGAATGACCAAATTAATGTTTGTATTTTTCAATTTTATTTAAATGATTTTTTATTTTTTATTTTTCGATTTTGTTAGCGTGTATGGACGAATACCAAGTTTTAAACTGTAGATATCAACAGACAGCAGTGTATGACTCTAGTTGAGACTCCATTAGAGAATGATGGATAAGCAAGACAAAACAAATCCCAACTGAGACCAGATAATGACATTGCACCAAACTTTCTTCAAATTAGGATTGCATCAAATACAAACCCTACAAGATCCCAAACAAGACTCCTATACACACCATTACCCATTCAAAAAATGCTTTCTCTATACCAAATTTTCTACTTAAAATCTAGAAATTATGATATGTTGAATTACGGATCATATGTTAAAAGATGGCCTTCGTTTGAGATCTATCATTCCTAAAAGGTTAATTATTCTTCATCATTTTATGAACCAGATGGGAGCACACATATTTATCCAAAATTTAAATAACCCCAGTACAAAAATCAAATATACAGGGTGCCACTTAGAGGTGTAAATTGGGTTGTGCCAGCACAAACACAAATGACAAAGACAAAGACGCTAAAATTTGAGCACGGTGACCATTTCCAAAGACGTGACATAGCCCGAAGACGGCCTGACAAAGACGTTAGTTAAATGGGACGTGTTGGGTTTGACTAATTGGCACAATCGCCCAGCACAACGCGCAGCACGGATTAGCACGTGGCACGGCACAACACGGGACATTAAGAAAGCACGTCATAATATGTATAAAATACTACAAAACATGGCACAATATATCAGATTTTGTGTATATTTAAATAAAAAACCTTTATTCTAGTCAATTATTGACATTTTATCATCGTTATGTTGACTTATTTTCATAATAATACATATAATATCTAAATATTTGGTAAATATTTATATTGGAAAATATAAAATAAGTGTGCCCGGCACAGCACAACACGTTTATTTTTCTGGCACAGCCCAGCCCAGCACGGTTTCTAGCACGGCATGTTATAATCTCCTGCACTGCACAGCACGGCACGGCACATAGCTCGCTAAGCACGTGATTTCAGGGGTTGTGCAGTGTTGTGCCAAGACGTTTTACACCTATAGACTGCCACTTGTAAAATCAGATGATTGAGTTCCGACCATACGCACTAATAAGAAATTGGTAAGAGCCATACACACGCGACTCGACAGTGTGCCGAAATGCATCTTGCACCTTGTCATGGTCCTGCAAATTTCACGTACACTGAGAAAAGATCATGAGCCCAAGTTATTGGAGTTAAACCTATCAACGTCTTATTCACTACTGGTTAAATTTCTGGCAAAAGTTTTGTATCCATCCATAATTTCTAGGAATTTAGGGATGAATTGATGAGACATGACACCAGACCACTTGAGGAAGCCTTAGAGCATCCACAGTGGGAGACCAAAACCAAAATTTTGGTCCAAAACCAAAGCAATGTGATGGAGAAGGAGTAAAGATCAAAGACCAGAATTAAAACTAAAAACCAGGACCAAATATGGTCTTTAGTTTGGTTTTAGTCGGGCGTAATTTAAAGATTACGCTGCCCAACAGGCGTAATTTATAACTCCGCCCGTCATAAGAAGACAAAAAAAAAAAAATTTGGGCGCAACTAAGAGTTGCGCTGATTAAGCGTAACTCAGAGTTACGCCCCATTGAAAAAAAAAAAAAAAAAAAATTAATGGGGCGCAACTTGAAGTTGCGCCTGAATCAGGCGCAACTTTAAGTTGCGCCCCATTTGGTTTAATCTTTCTCCCGTAGCGTGTGAACACGGACTAAACCCAAAATTTGGTTTTTTTTTGCTCTTTAGTCTTTGGTTTATGATCGCACCACTGCAGTTGCTCTTAGTAGCATTGAAATGACATAACTCATTTGGATCTTTCACAAATTTTCAATCTTACAAAAGAAATTTAACCCATAACAACAACATTATTGTAATGGAATCATCAAAATCCAAATGAATGGGTGTGAAAGGAAAAATAGTCCCACATCGTTATAATCCGCTTAATTAACTTAAATATAATATAATATAGAAGGGCCACTCCACTCATTGCTAATTGGTTTTGAGTTGGATGCCCGTGGAATTTAACATGATATCAGAGCTAAGCCCAGGACCCCGGACACACTGTACGCCCGGTGTAGGCCGAGGATTCTTGGCCAAGTGTTTAACCTACTTTGTCACTTGTACACCGGGGTGTAGGCCGGTCTTGGAAATCTTGACCGAGGTGTTACCCCCGATTTAGTCACTCACTGTGTACACTAGTTACCGATGGACTGGTAACTCATACGTAGGTCCACGTGTGAGGCCCAGTGAGTGGCCTTACACGTGAGGGGGCGTGTGAAAGGAAATATAGTCCCACATCTCTATAATCCGCTTAATTAACTTAAATATAATATTGAGGGCCGCTCCACTCATTGTCAATTGGTTTTGAGTTAGATGACCACAGACTATAACAATGGGGTTAAGAAAACATCAACTCTACTCACTTCACTCACCCTCAAAGCTTACTTTTCCTACTAATTTCCGGATTTTGACGCACCAAAGTCGTTTTCCAGAGGGTCTACAGGGAGATGGTCCAAATTTCCATATACTGCAGGGTGATGAATATGCTGACATTTTAAACCAAGGTCTTTTTCCAGAGGGGGTCTACGCGGAGATGGTCCAAATGTCCATTTTAAGCATGATGATGTATTTGTTGGCTCAGCAATTGGATGCACCAAACTTTCTACCCGTCAGGTTTGCATCAAATACAATTCCCACAAAATCCCCAACAATGCCCCCTGACAGGCCATTTCCATAGTAGGGAACGTAGGGCAAGGTACGGATTTATTGATTATATCCAAAATCTCAAAATCCCCAGTAGAAATTTTTTGATTCCACTTGCAAAATCAGATAGTTGGTGACAAAGTAGTTAATTTCAAGATTAAAGTAAATCGACTTCTCATCATAAAGACTTATCAAATACTTCAGAATACTAAACAAACCTCATTTGATTGGGGGCCAACAATATTAATAGGGGGCCTTGATATTTTATTTGCACCCCAAATTTTTCAGAGACGTATTAATCCGATTATGAAAGTACTATTATACCTTCACTAAAAATAAATCTTAAAAACCTATTAACCCTTAATCCTAAGCTCCAATTCATTTCTAGTTCTAAACAAAAAGATCACTTCCTCCCCTCTCACCCTCTCGACTCTTCTCTTCTACTCCATTAACGACTCAAAAAAAAAAAAAAAAAAATTCACCCGAAAAATTTCAGTTGCAGTAAAAGGGTCGTCAATTCGACAAGCCTAAACCCTAACGATTTTTCATATGCATATAAAGACCATAAAAAATCGTTAGGGTATATGATGATCAAGATAACGACCCTATTTCTGGTTTTCATATTTTTTACCCTAGATTAGAGTCGTTAACATAATATAGAAACCTATGACGATCCTCTATGGACGACCCTTTTTTTAAGGTCAACGACCCTAGGTGAAAAACAAACAGCCTCTCTGTCCCAAAAATTTTCAGAGTCGTCTTGGTATAGACACACAAAATAACGACTCTTTGTGACCCAAGCTAAGAGTCGTCAGGGTATATCATATTACCCTGACGATTTTTCATAACCTGGAAAAGTTGCAAGTTTGAGTCGTCAGGGTATATCATATTACCACGACGATTTTTCATAACCGGAAAATTTGCGAGGTTTGAGTCGTCATTTTTGGTGTCAATACATTGACGACTTTATAGAGTCGTTAGGGTATACATCCCTCGACATTGACGACCATTTCTCTGTGTTGTGACATATATCCAATCCATGGGAGAATTTAAGATAATCTTTACCATCAACACAATCATCTTTGTTACTTGAACCTTCTCCAACATCATTTCCCCTACTTGAATTACTCTTTCTAAAAACCCCAAGTTTTCCTCTAAAACCTCCTCCTCTTCTTCTCAAAAAAAAAAAAAAAAAAAAAAAAAAAAAAAAAAAAAAAAATCTGTTTTTTATCTAACATAATCAACCACACTAATTAAATTAACTTTATTAAGTTTTAATACTAATCATTCAGGGTTAGTTTAGGTATTTAGAAAAAATTTTGTTAAGGGGTGATCCAAATTAGGTTTGGGTGACCTTTTTTGTCCTCTAGTGGGAGGCCCCCAATTAATATCTTTGGCCCCCAATCAAATTTGGTAAACAAACTCAACTTGCAAATATTAAAATATCGAAATGCATCCGCACTTGATTGCATCGTCTACGCGGGCATGTTACAGAACCCATTTTATTTTTATCTTAATGAGATTTTTGTTCAAGGGTGATTTGGATGTGCATGAACAACCATACACCCGAGTGTACCAAAATGCACGTGTATCTTGGGTCCTATCATGATTCCGCGTGAATATCTTCCCAAAACCCTACCATTAGACTTAATCAAACAGACACACCATTTTTATTTCATTAATTTATAATGAGTGGCAAAAAAAACTTCAAAATTCATGAATCAAAATCTTAGAGAAGAAATTTAACCACTAAAACAATATTGTAATGAAATCAAAATCCTGCAAAATGGGAAAAGAACTTTTCCACTCAACTGAATTCATCTCAATGATGCTCTCATGCTTACTTCTTCCCTACCTTCAAAGTCATTTTCCTTGGTCCAAAATATCCGGCACTCCGGCAGGGTGATGAATTCGCCATCTAAACAATGAAATGACCAAATTTATGGCAGCATGTTTTAACTTCGGTATAAAAAAAGATTGTTTGCTTTTTTGGGTTTCACCTTCAAATCTTAGCAAGCAATATCAAATTCAGATTGTAAATATCGGTATTACAGATATGTCAATCTAGTGGAGATGCTGGATTGGTAAAATGAACAAATCCCAGCTGAGTCAGCCTGATAATAACACTGCACCAAACTTTCTTCGGAATTAGGTTTGCATCAAATACAAATCCTACAAGCCTCATGAGACTCCTGACACACCATTTTCTCATTAAGGCAAGAACCCTAGTTGATCCACATTTCACTACCTCTATCCATTACAAAGTCATGCAAACCTTCATAAAAGAAGAAGAAAAAGTACAGCTTTAGTATTGATTATTCTAGGAACAAGTTGGTGGGTACTTTACATTATCCAAAATCTCAAGGTACCCAACCGAAAAATCAGGTTCAGACATAAAGGGTACTACCTCCATAATCAGTAATGCAATTAGTGACAAAGTAGTGAGTTTCAAGATAAAGCTAATTGAGTTCTCATCATAAAGACTACTAATCAAATCATCCAAAATACTCCCTCCGTCCCTATAGATGAGCTATTTGGTTTTAGTTTTGTCCACAAATAGATGAGTTATTTCACTAATCAAGGGGATATTTCTAAAACTACCTTTTTAATTGATTATTTTTTATATAGTAAATATGTATAATTTGATAGTCATGTTTATATTCGTTGCGTAGGTGTTTTAAAATGTTTTTTAACGGTATAAAGTTTATAAAAAACCGTGGTATAGTTTAAGAGATAAATCGTTTCTAAATTTTAATAATTATTGCCCATAAGGGTATAATTGTAAAAAATACTTAAATATACTTCACTTTCCTCCTTGCCTTAAAATTTGTGCAAACTACAAGTAGCTCATCTAATTAGGGACGGAGGGAGTACTAAACAAACTCAACTTGTAATTAGGCCTGTCAATATTGGTCCGATATCCGGGATCCGTTTCCGATTATTCGATATCCTAGGCTATAGGATTTTATCCGTTGTATCGGATATCGGATATCGGATATAATATGTTATCGGATATTTCTTCCTTAACATATCGGAATCGGAATTAGCTATATCCGTTTGTTTAGATATCCGATATGTTAAGGACGTAATTGTAATTTTTCCAAACCCTTATTTCCCCTACTAATTGATGGCTGATTTTCTTTTAATGTTCAGGTTGATAAGTTTGGGATTCGATATCCGATAATATCGAGTATAAGTTTGGGATTCGATATCCGATAATATCCGATAAATATCCGATAAGTGTCAATTATGAAAATCTTTTACAAGGGTTTTTAAGCTTTTTTGGTATAACCGGATATTATCGGATATTTATCGGATATCCGATAGCTTAACCTATCGGTATCGATATCTGATTTTGATATTCTATAGGATATTATCGGATATCGGATATCCGATAATCCTTAACCTGTCGGATAACAGAATTCCTAATATCCGACGGATATTCTTCCATTGACACCCCTACTTGTAATTATCAAAAATGTTACAGTACATCCCACTTGATCACGACTTTGGCCCATACTAAGACGTGGCATATTAACTAGAATAGAATATCTTTCGTATACCAAAATACGTGTGTATACTGTCGTTGTTCAAGGAATATCTTAGCCACCCTACGGAAAAAATCTTATCCATGAGACTCCGTCTAACCGACAAACCCCATTTGTAAAGAGAATCTTGAGCTTTTGATTTCGTTTTTGTTTAATAACTTTCATTAACACTAATCAAGATTCCCAAATGACTAATATATTTTATTAATTGGGCCGACCGAGCGAAACGAGGGAGGACCTTTATATGGCCATTTTTTTGTAAAATCTAAATGATCAATTGACACAAAAAGATTGGAAATGGTTAGGGCCGAAAAACCAAAAATGGCCCTCCCTTCCTTTTAGTCCAATTACTATAACTCTTTGTGTATCTTTTTTTTTTCAGGGATATAATTGGAAAATAAACTTTAATATAACATATTTAAAAATCCGTGCCTTCGAATTTTACAAAATTTATCTCGTTGGAAAGGTTATAAAAAACTCTACGCAACAAGTACAAACAACAATATCAAATTTAGATTTTTTACGAAAAATTCGGAGGTATTTATCATTTTAGGCACAATTTTAGAAAATTAAATGTATATCCATTATGCAAACCACCACAAAAGATACATAATACTTTATGTAGCAAAATTTTGGTTTATGCATCAACTAATTTTTCGTTGCAGCTAATAAAACGATGTACTCCCTTTGTTTCAAGAAAAATGATACTTTCATTTTATGCACAATTCTCGAAAATTGAAAGCATAACCATTATGCAAACCACCACAAAGGATGCATAACACATCATGCAACCATATTTTGGTTTATGGATCGACTAATTTTCCATTTCTGAAAAAGTGATATTTTCACAACCCATTTCAGGAAAAGTGAACCTTTCGCTCCGTTTCGGAAAAGTGATACTTTCGCTCCGTTTCAGAAAAAGTGATACTTTCGCCCTGTTTCAGAAATTGTGGGATGTTGGGATCTTAGTCCCACATTGGTAGATATGGCTTAATTGGGTAGTTTATAAGTCAATGGGATCCCTCATCTAGTCAACTGGTTTTCGAGTGAGTTCTACCCATGGGCTTATGACGAGTTTTGGGTCGGTATCCTAACATCTGGTATCAGAGCCAACCACCACGACCCATGCCCGCTCCACGGAAGGGTTGACCTATAGGCTAGATTAAAGTGTTGGGGCACCTATGTATGGATGTAGTTGTCACTCGCATTGAATACTGGTAGTCGAGTGGAGCCGCCATAAGGAAAGGGCTACCGTCGGGCCAGTGTCGATAGAGTGGGCCAACGAGGACGTTGGGTCTGGAAGCGTGGTGGGATGTTGGGACCTTAGTCCCACATTGGTAGATAGGGCTTAATTGGGTAGTTTATAAGTCAATGGGATCCCTCATCTAGTCAACCGGTTTTCGAGTTGAGTTCTACCCATGGGCATATGACGAGTTTAGGGTCGGTACCCTATTACTTTTTCCGAAACGGGGCGAAAGTATAACTTTTTCCGAAACGGGGTGAAAGTATCACTTTTTCAGAAACGGGGTGAAAGTATCACATTTTCTTAAACGGGACGAAAGTAATCGCAGACGAATCCCATGTTCAGATTCTTTTTCGGTCGGCCCTCCCACCGTGGCAACGATTATACTAGTTATAATTGGTGGAATACATCAAAATCCACCCCGCTACAAATTTCACTCACATTGAGCCCAAGTTATTGGAGACAATGAATTTCATAACAAGACCATGAAAACAATATTTGCAATCATGTAGTGGAATCAAAATCCTATAGAATGGGAAAGAAAATGCTTACTCTACTCAATTCACTCTCAAAGATGCTCTCATCCTTACTTTTTCTACTGCTTTCCTGATTCACATATTAAGTCATTTTCGTTGGGTCTTACGCAGAGATGGTCCAAATCACTCCAAAATTCATTTTCGAAGGATGATAAATTTCTGAATTTGCCATCTCACCCATTGAATGGCCAAATTTATGTTTGTATTTTTCAATTTTATTAAATAGAATTTCTTTTTCGTTTATCGATCATCGATTTTATTGGCGTATGAACGAATACCAAATTTCAACCGTTGATATCAGCATTGCACGGTTGCGCGAACGGAAGACCCGTGACCTTGTCCAGGTCAAATGTATTAAGGCTTCAGACGATCGAGTACTGGTAGAGGACGAAGAAATTAAGGCTCGTTGGAAGGATTACTTCAACAACCTTTTTAATGCAGAAAGCGATACCCCACCCACCACCCTTGTGGGCGTTGCCGAGCGTGTGGAATCGTTCGAGGACGTTACGGTCTATAGAATTCACGAGAGTGAAGTCAAGGAGGCCTTGAAAGGGACCAAAGGAGGGAAGGCTTCGGGTCCGGATGCCATCCCGATTGAGGTGTGGAAATGCCTGGGAGATGATGGGATAACTTGGCTGACCAAGTTATTCAATAACATCTTCCGGTCAAACCGTATGCCGGACGAATGGCGTCGAAATGTGATCGTCCCGATCTTTAAAAACAAAGGAAACATTCATAACTGCTCTAACTATAAGGAAATCAAACTGATGAGCCATACACTCAAGTTGAGGGAACGCGTATCGACCGGCGGTTACGTAGAGAAACCAACGTCTCATCAAACCAAATTGGATTTATTTCGGGAAGATCGACCACGGAGGCGATTTTCCTGGTTAGACAACTTATGGAAAGATACAGGAAGCAAAAGCGGGACCTGCACATGGTCTTTATTGACCTGGAGAAGGCCTACGATAAAATAATGCGTGAAGTAATGTGGTGGGCTCTGGAATAGAAGAAGGTATCGCCGAAGTACATAAACTTAATCAAGGATATGTACGAGGGAGCAGTTACCGGTGTCCGGAAGAGCGGCAGAGTCTCAAGCGATTTCTCGATTAAGATAGGGCTTCACCAGGGATCAGCCTCGAGCCCATATATTTTCGATTTAGTGCTAGATCAAGTTACGATAGACATTCAAGGTGAGATCCCCTGGTGCATGCTCTTTGCAGACGATGTGGCGCTTATCAACGAATCAAAGGAAGATGTAGAGGAAAAACTTGAATTGTAGCGCCAGACTCTAGAATCGAAGGGCTTCAAACTTAGTAGAACCAAAACCGAGTATTTGAAGTGTGATCTCAGCGACTCCGGGGCAGTTGAAGGGGACATTCTGCTGGATGGACAACCTGTACCAAAGAAAGACTCATTTCGCCATCTGGGATCGATAATACAAAGTAATGGGGGAATCGAGGAGGATATTCGGCATCGAACTCAATCTGGCTTGGGAAAATGGCGTCTGGCTTCTGGCGTCCTGTGTGACCGCAAAGTACCGCTAAAGCTTAAAGGTAACTTTTACTAATCAGCGATCAGGCCTACCATGCTATATGGTGCGGAATGTTGGGAGACGAACAGTCGGGACACATTGAAGTTGAAGAGTACCGAGATGTGGATGCTGAGGTGGGCATGCGGACATACGAGGCATGACCGTATCAGGAATGAGTACGTATGTAAGAAACTTAAGGAAGCGCCAATCAAAGAGATGCTTGCTCAGCATCGGCTGCGCTGGTTTGGGCATCTCCAGCGAAGACCGCCTGATGCTCCAGTGCGAGTAGGTCGCATTAGGCGCGCTGAAGGAAGAATGCAACGCAAAGGCCTACCGAAGCTATCATGGGATGAGTGCAAACAGAACAACTTTAGAAACCGAAATCTTTCACCAGAGCAGGCGTTGGACAGACAGACTTGGAAGGCGGCGATACGCGTGGAAGAGGTGGGTTTCAGGTACGTAGACTAACAACCCCTTTTTTTATTTCCTATTAATTTCTTTACCACTCAATCAGCGAACACGTAAAGGCAACCCTTCAGTTTGTGAAGGGAGGGGGATTCTCCCTGTAGCACTGCAGTTGGCAGGATTGTCAAAGGGAAACCCCCCGTAGTTGTTGCAACAGGGACAAGGGGTAATTATATCCGCATTAATGATCGAGAATTCGTAATCTCATTATCACGGTGATTACTTTCCATCTGGTCCAAAACAAAAATAATAGCGGCGCGGGTAGTGTCAAGTATTTGTTTGCCTTAGTGCAAGTTGTGCAAGGCTCTGACAGGCCGGTGTAAAAACTATGTTATAATTTTTTTGAGATATTCTCTATCCGACCCGGTACTTGCTACTGAAAAAGGCTTTGTATTTGGATATCAGCATTGTATGACTGAAGTTGCAACTCCATTAGAGACATGATGGATAAGTAAAACTAAACAAATGCCAACTGAGTAAAAACCAGATAATGACATTGCACCGAACTTTTTTCAAGAACATGAACCATTTTTTAGGGACCGTTGTTTTTTTGGAACCCACGATTGGGGAATACTGAAACTAATTAGGGGATATAAATTATTTCCCCCAACCCATAATGTCTGCTAAGGGGTGATTTTTGGGTATGAAAATACTAAAATACCCTTTGGTTAATTAAAAAGCATTATGAAAATACTATTATACCCTTTCTCCTAAAACTTAAAATCAAAATACCCAAAACATATCCCCCATTTCTGCAGCTTCTGTTCCGGCACTCTTAGGGTTAGATTTTTGAAAAGAAAATTTTCTTCCAACTTCTTCTTCATCGTTCTTCATCCTTTCTTCGTCGACGATTAATCGTCGATCCAAAAATTTCTTCGTCGATTAAAATACCTGAATCATAACCATGCCTCCAAGAAAGAAATCAGATTCCCAATCGAAGTCAAAATCGATTACTCAACAAAAATTAGAGCAAATTCCTTTGATTGATCAAGAGCAAGAAGAAGAAGGAGCGAACTCGGACAATAACCCCTCATAAACATGGCTTCCGTGAGAAAGTAAGTGATTTGAACTGTTTTATAAGTGTTTGAATCGATTTATAGCAGTGGGTTTGGGTTAGAATCGTTAGAATCGCGAAACCTAACTTAAATAGTTGAGTTTCAGTGAGTACCGATATTGATTTTAGTATGAATACAATGCCGGTAAAGGATTACGGCATTCAATTTAGGATGAAGATAGTGCCGGGATTTAGTTACGACATTGATTTTAGTATGAATACAATGTCATTTTCAAACCCAGATTCACCTGAAACTGAATGTTCTATACAGGAATTGAAATTAGGTTGAAAACTATGCCGGTAGTTAGTTACGGCGTTGCTTTACATTTAATCAAATATGCCGGTAGCATATTCCGTAGGATATTCTAATGTTCCGGCATGGTCGAACTACACCAAAACTGAAGATGAAATTTGAAACTTGTTCCGATATTCAAATTTCATTTGAAATCAACGCCGGAAAAATAGGTTCCGGCATTCTCGTAATCCATGGTTTCATGCTGGTACCTAGTTTCGGTGTAACCCATTAATAATATACCATGTCGGTATTTAGCTCATGTATGTTTTTTATGGAAGATACCGGCATGGTAACGTTATAATTGAACAATGCCGACTATAGTTCCGGCATGCTCGTTATCTATGGTTCCACGCCGGTATATAGTTCCGGCGTGATTGTTAATTAATTTTCCGTGCCGGTATTTAGGTTTGGAAGGCAATGCTTACTGTATGTTTTTCATGCAGTGCCGGAATGATAACCTTAGAATAAAAACATATCAGTAGCATATTCCATAGGATATTCCTTGGTAGGTAAAAAGTAACTTTTGTACCGGCATAGTTTTTTGGTTGAATACTATGCCCGAAATGATATTCAAAATGGAGGATATCGGGTTGTCGGCATGGCCGTAGTATGAATACCATGCCAGTATGGAGACTTGCGGCATTGTATTCATACCACGGCACCGAGCTTTTTCAACTGAAAAAATGGTAGCTTCAAAGAAAAAAAATCAAATTTTCAACCTCCTAGCAGCTTTACCTGTGTATTAGGGATGCTTGTATGTTGTGCAAGTTTACTTGCTTGTGTAGGTTCTTCGAAAAACTCTCGATGCTCGTAAAAATCATCATTCAAGGGTGTTGGCTCAACAAAGAGTTGCAATTGTGAGTTGTTGTCATTAGTTGAAGATTCAAGATATGATCCTTGTTGTAGTTGATTTAAAGATTCAGCAGCAACAATTCTCTCTTCACAATCATCCTCCATTTTCACCAAAAAAAGTTCCCTCCCAAATATTTTTTCCCTCATTCTACTCTCACCTCACATACCCAAATACAAATAAAAATACACACTAATCTTTTAACAAATACTTAAGATTTTTACTAATTATAATTAATTACTAATCATGATTAGTGACGGGTAGATTGGGTATTAAGTAAAATACTTAGATAAGGGGATTTGATATTTGGATCCAGTTTTTGTGATTTTCCTCTATCCCCCAATTAGTTTTGATATCCCCCAATCGTGGGTTCTTTTTTTGAGGGGACCATGGTCTTATTAGGCCGACCTCCCTATACTTATAAGGGGTGTCCTAAAGTTAGGTAAATACACATTTACCCTTTACTTTAATTTAAATTAAAACTAACCTAATAACTATATAAATATAATCATATACATCTAATCTAAATGAATCTATTAACCAAAATCAAAATAAAAAACAAAAACAGGACGGGAATCGAAATTTTTTAGTTTTGAAAAAAAAATTATTCTCTTCTTCTTCTCTCTTTCCTTGACGTTCCTCGTTCGGTTGAAAAACCCATCAATCTTTTTAATTCGTATTTTGATTAGGAAAATTGAGTAAAAATCATCAAAATATTGTTTAAATGGAAGTTAAAGTAGCATGTTCGTTTAGGAATACTTTTAAAAAAACTAGTTTTGTAACCGAACATTCTGAAACCAAGAACACGAAGAACACTTCGGTTATCACGAATTTAATTTTCGTAACCAAACTCCGAGTTCGGTTGGTTCGCAAAAAATATTTTTAACCGAAATCCTCATTGAAAACCAATATATTTTGTTCGGTTGGTTAGGTTAATTGGAATTTTTTTTACTTTTAACCGAGCACTTGTATTCGAACAACAAATGCTGAGTTCGGTTAGTTTGCAAAAAAAAAAAAAAATTGCTAACCGAACCAAACCCTTCTCTAAAAATCAATATGTTGAGTTCGGTTGGTTCTCCAAAAAAACATTGCTAACCGAACCCTTCTCTAAAAATTAATATGTTGAGTTCGGTTAGTTCGCAAAAAAAAAGAGGTTTTCTAACCGAACTCCACTCTAATATTGAGTTCGGTTCAGTCGAAATTTAATGTTGGAAACCGAACATTACTTTGTATACTCTGGAATAAAAGTTCGGTTGCCTGTCTCGGAACCTGTTAACCGAACTCATCAAAACCTCCATTAAAAGCGAGTTCGGATACCTGTGTATTTTGGATTTATTAACCGAACTACATTTGCAGAAAGTTCGGTTACATGTTCTTCATATAATATAACTGAACTATGTTGATCTAGTTGAAATTTTTTGTTACGATTTTCATTTTGAAGTTATTTTAGGCCATTTATAGCAACATTAACTAAGTTAAAAGCATACCTCAATACCAAAAGGATGATTTTTCTCCATATTCACCGATATCAAAAAAAAGAAAAAAAAAACTCCATCTTCTTCTTCTTCTACTACTTTAATCACTCAATAATTCTACTTCTTTTTAAAAGAAAAAATCATCTACTAATTTAACCTTAATCAATGGTTAATTATACTAATCATTACGCAAAAATAATCAAGAGGGTAGTTTTGGTATTAAACTAAATATATGGGTACGGGTTTTCTCATACTACTTCAAATAACTTTCCCAAAATAAAATGATGGTCCCCTCCAAAAAAAAAGGGTGGTGCCCAAAAAACAGTTCTTTTTCAAATCAGGTTAGCATCATATATAAACTCATTCTAAAAGAACACGAAATTGGGGGATAAAAAAGCTAATTGGGGGATATGAATTACTTCCCCCAACCAATAGTGTCTGCTAAGGGGTGGTTTTGGGGTGCAAAAATACTAAAATATCCTCCCTTCAAAATAAAAATCAAAAAACAAAATCATATCCCCCATTTTCATCTCCACTTCTTATTAATCTCTTTCAGGGTTAGAGCTTTGAAACCCAAATATTCCCCATTCCCTTTCAAATTCTAAGCTCTCCCCACTCTCTTTCAAATTCTCTTCTCCTTCTCTGCCGGCTCCTCACTTTGGAAACGATTTTTTTTTTTTTTTAATTCGGAAGTTATGAAGATCATGCTGCAAGTGATGAAGACCATGCCGTAATTGATGAAGACCATGCCGGAAACTGGTGCCGGCATGCTTGGTAACTAACATTCAATGCCGTAACTAAGTACCGGCATGCTCAATAGAAATCTATCAATGCCGGTAGTCAAGTGAAAAAAAAAAATTCAACTTTCTGGATACTTTACATAATGTGCAACAACTGTGCCGGAAACCGGTGCCGGCATGCTCAAGAATTAAATAACTGTGCCGAAAGTGGACCGATTAAAACCAGAAAAAAATTCAAAATGGAATATTTTTTACATCGCCGGAAGTGATGAAGACCATGCCGGAAACTGGCGCCGGCATGCTTGGTAACTAAAATTCAATGTCGTAACTAAATATCGGCATGCTCGATAGAAATGTATCAATTCCGGTAGTCAAGTGGAAAAAATATTTAAGTTTCTGGATACTTTACATCATGTGTCGGCAAAGAAATTCAAGCAACATACCATGCCGGTAGCAGTACCGGCATGCTCGAGAATTAACTATTTGTGCCGGCAGTACAGGTCGAATACAGCCGGGAGGGGCTACGCCCCGAACTCCCCTGCACTCCGCATAGCGTTAAGAAAAACAACTTAAACCGGCTTAGTTTTTGGGTTGAATACTACGCCGGCATGGTACATGGTATGAATACCATGCCGGTACAAATGGTTACAGCATTGTATTCATACCACGTCCATGCCGGTACCTAGCTTTTTCAGCTACAAAAACGGTGGGTTCAAAGAAAAAAATCAAATTTTCAACCCTCTCAGCAGCAATTCTCTCTTCACAATCATCCTCCATTTTGCCCCAAAAAAGTTCCCTCTCAAATACTTTTTCTCTCCTTCTACTCTCACCCCACTCACCCAAAATCAAATAAAAACACACACTAGTCATTTATCAAAAATCTTATGATTTTACTAATGATTATTAATCACTAATCCTGATTAGTAAGGGTAGATTAGGTATTATTAAAATACTGAGATAAGGGGTGACCTTAATTTTATATTTGAATCCGGTTTTTGTCCTTTTCCTATATCCCCAATTCATTTTTTTATCCCAATTTCGCGTTCTTCTAAAATGCTTCCTGTATGCCAAGTTTCCTATATCAAATCCATATATTACCATGTTTCAAATCACCCAAATGTTAGAGCTTGCCTTCGTTTAAGAATTAAGAAAGATCTATCCTTCTATAAAAGATTCCAAAAAAATGTCTTATATCTGTTTCAAAAAAAAAAAATTGTATCTTTTAAATTTTATTTATGGGTGAAATAAAAATAAAAATATCATTTTTTATGAAATTATTCTATGAACAAGTTGGGGCTCACACATTATCCAAAGTTTAAAGAGGAAGGATCCATTCACACTTTTATTATCACACTATCTCACACATTGCACGTCATTTTTATGAATTAAAACCAAACCGTAACGGATTTGAAGCTAATATTTTGAGGATATGTTCCTCTTACCAAGTTATACATCCCAACAAAAAAATCACTGAATCAGACATTATGGGGGACACTTGCAAAAACAGATGATTAGTGACAAAATAGTTAGTTTCATAACAAAACCCTAAAGCTAATTAAGTTCTCACCCTAAAGACTAGTTAAACTCAAGTTGGTAAGAGGCATACACGCGACTCGCGAGTGTACCCAAATGCATCATGCACCCTGTCATGGTACTGCAAATATCTTATCCACGAGACTTGATCAAAACAGACAAACACCATTTCTGAAAAGAATCCTGAGCTTCTGATTTTGATTTTGTTTAATCAAGATTCCAAAATGACTAATTTATTCAATAAATTATAATAAGTGGAATACATCAAAATTCATCAAATTTCACGCACATCAGAAAAGATGATGAGCCCCAAGTTCTTGGAGTTTAACCAATCAAATTTCAACGTGATACTCACTTCTGTTTGAGTTTCAATAACAACTGCTCTGGCAAAAGTTTGGAATTCATCCACATCTTGGAGGATTTTAGGGATGAATCTGATGACACATGACTAGGAGGCAGTAGTTAGTAGCATTGAAATGACACATCTCCTCTGGATTTTTCCCAATCTTTTTTTTTTTTTTCCCAATCTTTCAATATACATAATAAGAAATTTAATCACTCATAAAAACAATGTATCAAAATCCCGTAGATTGTTTCTGCAATACCCAATTCCCTCTCAAATATGCTCTCACGCTTACCTTTTCTACTTCTATACTGATGTTCCCTACTCAAGTTCTTCCGGTGAAGAGTTTCCATTTCTTCTGTGACGAATTTGGATCTGAGGTTACTGGTAGCGTCATCTCCCAAAATTTTATCATTGTACAACATTGCCAGTGCCACAATGGTACACGATCAACAACTCTTTATTAGTTTCATGCTTGAAGAAAAAAAATTCGGAAAATGGGTCATTTGTCCAAATATTTTTAAAACCTGGTTTAAAATAGACGAGTAAAAATTAGTATGGGTGAAATGGACACTAAAAAAATAGCAAGGATGAAACTGGATTCATCCTGACTTAAACTTAAAAAATAGTAAGGATGAAACTGGATGCATCGTGATGTAAATTAAAAATAAGAAAAAATATTTGAAAATAGGCAGGATGAAACTGTTTACATCCTGGCTATTTTTATATTTTTGTCCATTTTAACAGTATCAAAATCTAAATGTCATTTTCACCCAGGAATTGTTGATTTTGGTTATTTTAACCAATTTTGTGAAAAAATTTAGTACAGATCTGTTCAATGCATCGTTTCCCACATTACATGTTCATGAGTCATGGGATTCATGACCAACCTTCAATTGCAAGAAAAGGAGATGCTCTAGGACCAGTTCTGGTACCCGTTTCTAATTTTTTAGTGTGCCCGATAAATCATCCCACGTGTCATACCAAATAAAGAGGAAACATAATTTAAACCTTACATGTACTTGTTGTGTTCGAAAAAACAATTTAATTGCAACACTGCACGTGGTAGTAGTCACTACTCACTAGTCTACTGTTGATCATCCTCAAAAAAAAGTGTATTCACCTTGATTAGATCCCTCTTAGAGCATCCACGATGGACGACTATAACCAAAATGTTGGTCGAAAAATCGGACAGGGTGGAGCTGAAAAGAAAGATCAAAACTAGACTTAAAACCAAAAACCAAACCATATTTGGTCTTTAGTTTGGTTTTGGTCGAACGTAATTTAAAACTAGGCCCGTCGAATATTAGTTGCATTTGGAGTGGGCGTAACTTGAATTTACGTTTGAATGGGCGTAACTTGAAATTACGTTTGAATTGAATTGGGGTGCAACTTTAGAATACGTTTGAGTTGGGGCGTAACTTGATATTGCGTTTGAATTGAATTGGGACGCAACTTTAAAATACGTTTGAGTTGGGGCGCAACTTTAAAATACGTTTGAATTGGGGCGTAACTTTAAGTTGCGTTTGACTAAATTTTACTCATTCACCGTAGCATAACACCACCGACTAAACACTAATTTTTTTATTTTTTTTTGGTTTTTGGTCTTTGGGTATGGTCGCACCACTGCAGTTGCTCTTAGTCTTAACTTGCAGTACTAGTTAGTTAACTTAGTTATACATGCCTGTAAGACATTGATGATCCATGCATTTTTGAAACATTCAGATCTTTCGAATCGTGACATTCATCTTTAGAGTTTAATCCAGACACCTTCCAAACAGTGGAACATTCAAAGTATAAACCAAAATTTCAGTCACTATGAAAGCAGGAAAATTCAAGAAATAAGAATCCCAACAAATGCAAGTGACTCATAAACTGGAGTTTAACAAAAAATGGCACTTTCACGTCAAGTCCACCTACAATGCTTTGGTTCAAGAAGTCAATGGAGACAATCTCAGTAGTGAAGCACAAAAACTCTGGCTGAAGATATGGCACCTAAAGCTTCCATATAAACTCAACTTCTTCCTGTGGAGATGCTTAAAAGATATATTGCAAACAAGAAATAAAGTGGGCAGATACATTCCAATAGAAGACTACTCTTGTCCATTCTGCAAACAAGAACCAGAAACTGATATTCATCTCTTCTTACACTGTGACATGGCTCAAGTCATTTGGTTTACCATCCTCCCAGAAGCAATGCATTCCTTCCATCACTTGGTCTCTCGCAAGATTGGATCAAAGTGGAACCAGAAACGAACAACATCTCCTTTAAAAAGGAAAAGAGTATCCTTTTAGCTACAGGTGATTATGTGGCAAATATGGAAATCTAGATGCCTAACTGTTTTTGAAGGGAAACATTTTCATCCCAACAATATCATCATAACCATTAGAAATTTCTGCACTAAGCATAACATTCTAGGTAGAGAGAACCATAATACCAGCACACTTCAGGGAAGAATAAATAAGAAAACATGGGAAAAACCTCCTCAAAATTGGTTGAAGTTAAACTTTGATGCGACTTTTGACAAACATTCTAAAATTTGTGGTATTGGTCTAATTCTAAGGGACTATGCGGAAAATTTCTGGAGGCCATGGTGAAAGTAACATGTGCTAGAGATGCTTTGAGCAGGGGGAAGGCCTAGCTCTCCTGTGGCAAAGTGGAGTGGATAAAAAGCGGTTGGGGTAAAGTTATTGTTGAAGGTGATTGTAAACGTCATTGAAGCATGACTTCCAATTTTGGTAACTCAAGTTGGCAGGATCATAATCTCCTTGCGGATATTAGTAGGATAGTAGAATCTATTAGTAGTATTAGGTGTGTTTTCTTTCCTAGACATGCAATGAAGCTACCGATGGCTTAGCCAAATATGCCTAGAAGTATCAATGTAATCAAGTTTGGGCTGAGAACCCACCAAGATGCATCCGCTCAATCATTGAGTCGGATAAATCTGTGTAACTTTCTTTTCTAGTAATGAATTTGCTTTTATGATTAAAAAAAAAAAAAAAAAAAAAAATTAGAAGAAAAATTTTGTAATGCAAGAGCCGATATCACTCCATCCAAAAAAAATAATAGGCCAGTTTCATATACAAATATTTTCGCATGAAAGATGCCTATTCTCTGAAACGGGAAAGTAGAAGTTTTACCAGTAGTGCTACGTTGACCGCCAAAATAACCATGAAAAATCCCGCAGTATCATGCAATGGCTGAGAGAGGGGGGAGCCCCGGGAAAATTTGCAAGGGTTAGGCTAAGGTGGGGGCCACCTTTTATTATCTCTCACACGGTGGTGGCTGGGGGATTCACTCCCGTTACACGAAGCATTGTTGAAGTTTTACACAAGAGGTGAATTTTTAATAAATAAAAGGAAAAACTCGGAAAAGCGAAATATACATAAGTTTGGTTTCCCGAAAAGGCATCATCTTGGTGTGGGATTGGACTGACACGTCAGATACGTGTCTCTACTGCCCATCTACCACCGCACAGCCCATCCGAAAACCCTAACAAACATCATCTTCAACCCGATCATAGGCACGTGTCCTTAAATCTCCTCTAGAATCCATCTTCAAATATCTCTCAGATTTTGTGGTTAACGAGAAGAAAACTCTCCATCAAATTCCGCCACCACCTTTTTCTCCATCCCCGCCTCCTACTTTCTCTCTTCTCCAGAAACCTTCTTCTAACATCTCCTTGTTTCTCTCTGTCTCATGTCCAAAACTTGATTACCAGATTCATTCTGCTGATGTCTCTTCTTGTTGATTGGAATTGGATTAGTGAAGAAATGAAAAAACAAGGATTGACAATTTTTACTATCAACGATTCTTACTATTATCTTCTGCTTCTGGTAAGAATTATCAATCCGTTTTTTTCATTTTCAAAGGAAGATGATGTTTAATCCTTTGATTCTTGTTAGTGTTATTCGATCCAAAATCTGGTTTCACAGAAGAAAACAATCACAATTACTTACACTAGAGTGAAGGAAACAGCGAATTTTAGAGTAATTTGTCGAAATTTCTGAGAAATTTTGTCTCTGTTTTTGTCAAATCCAAGATCTGTGTCAAATAGAGTTATTATCGATCTCTGTTATAGTTTTTTTTTTTGAAGGGATTCTTTCTGGGTTTTTTTCAATCTTTTTGGATTCTGTACAGTTTTTTTAGAGATCTGGGTTTGGTTTTGATTTTTGTATAGTTTTTTCAAGGGTTTAGTGGGTAATTTGGTAAGTTTTTGCTTCAATTTTGGTTTTGGGAGACTTCTTGATTGTGGTTCAAAGTGGCGAAGATGAGTTTAAGAACCGCTGCCGATGAAGATTCGGCGAAAGAGATACATTTACCAGCAGATATAGATTGGAAAATGCTTGATAAATCGAAATTCTTCTTTCTCGGAGCGGCTTTGTTTTCAGGTGTATCAGCAACATTATACCCTGTTGTAGTGCTCAAGACAAGGCAGCAAGTATGTCCAGCGCAATCTTCTTGTGCCAAAATTGCGATGTCAATGTTAAGGCATGAAGGTTTTCGCGGGCTATATCGGGGATTTGGGACGTCGTTGACAGGGACGATTCCGGCTAGAGCGCTGTACATGACTGCATTAGAGGTTACAAAGAGTAATGTTGGTATTGCAACGGTGAGATTGGGGTTTCCTGAGCCAACTGCTGCTGCAATTGCTAATGCTGTTGCTGGTTTAAGTGCTGCTATGGCTGCGCAAGTTGTTTGGACTCCAATTGATGTTGTAAGTCAGAGACTAATGGTTCAAGGTGGTTGTATGAATCAAATGGAGAAGAATGGTAAGAACCCGAATCTGAATTCATCGATGTCATCGAATTGTAAATACCGTGGTGGAATCGATGCGTTCAGGAAAATCCTCAGTGCAGATGGTGTTAGAGGATTATACAGAGGGTTTGGGATGTCAATATTAACTTATGCACCATCAAATGCTGTGTGGTGGGCATCATACTCCGTCACCCAGAGACTTGTTTGGGGTGGAGTTGGTTGTTACTTCTGTAAAAAGGAAGAGAATATCAATGAGAATGGTAGTAGTGTGAGTAGTTTCCGGCCTGATTCGAAAACTGTAATGGCAGTTCAAGGATTAAGTGCAGCAATGGCTGGTGGTGTTTCAGCTTTAATTACAATGCCGCTTGACACAATCAAGACGAGATTACAGGTCCTCGACGGAGAAGGGAACGATAAACGGCCTCCGACAATCGGACAGACTGTCAAGAATTTAGTAAAAGAAGGTGGTTGGTCTGCTTGTTATAGAGGATTAGGTCCTAGATGGGCTTCAATGTCCATGTCTGCTACTACTATGATCACAACTTATGAATTTCTTAAACGAATGTCTGCGAAAAATCAAGAAAGCTTAACATGATATGATGATCAAGATAAAGTTTAGTTCTCTAATCTCTGCTAGCTTATATAACTTGATCAAAACAGAGTTTTGTTCTCTATATCTGTTTGGGGTTTGGGGTTTTTTCTCTGTTTTGTTGTTCTTTTGCTTTTCTCATTGTATTATGTTTTTTCTTCTTCTAGTATTATGTATAAAAAAAAAATGTTATTAAGAGGAAGTTCATTCCATACATTTGAAATAATGGAAAGTTCTTGAAAAGAAAAAGGGGTATTGTTGTCAAATTCATGGTCTCCAATAACTTGGGCTCATAATCTTTTCTCAATGTGAGTGAAATTTGGCAAGGGTTGAAGTTTGATGTATTCCACTAATGATAATTAATGAAATAAATTAGTCATTTTGAGAATATTAATTAAAGAAAAGCAAAAGTCAGAAACTCAAGATTCTTCTACAAATGGTGTTTGTCTGTTTTGATTAAGTCTTATGGATAAGATTTTTGTAGGGTTGGGTAAAGATTTTTGCATTTGCAAGTTGCAATTTGTTTAGTATTCTGCACTCTGTAGGAATTGATTAATCTTTATGAGAACTCAATTAGCTTTATCTTAAAAATTAAGTCATTACTTTGTCACTAACCGATAGTATCTGATTGTGGAAGTGGTACCCTTATGTTTGATTTTTCTATTGGGGATATTGAGATTTTGGATAACATGTGTACCTACCGACATGGTCTTAGGTACACATGTTAAAGATCAAATAGCAGACGCAGTGGGGAAGGAGTATAGACCAAAGACCAGACTATAACCAAAACCCAGACCATATTTAGTCTTTAGTCTGGTCTTTGGTCGGGCGCAATTGGTGCGTTACGCCCGAACAAAGGGGAATAGTTTAAAAACTCCGCCTCACACTAAAAACAAAACAAAATGGGGCGCAACTTAAAGTTGCGCTGAATGGGGTGAGCTCAAACTTACGCCCGTTAAAAAAAAAAAAAAAAAATTTAAGGCGTAACCTCAAAGTTACGCCCGATGACAATGGGCGAACCTCCTCTTACGCCTCGATTCAGGCGTAATCTCCTCTTACGCCCGACCAAATTTTAGTCTCCCCATCAACATTGTTATCTGGGTTAACACCTGACTAAACCCAAATTTTCAAATTTTTTTGCTCTTTGATCTTTGGTATATGATCGCACCACTGCAGTTGCTCTTAGGGGTTTGAATTTGACTCGTGGGGTAGCACATATGGAAGTGGCTGTTTCAGTAAGTATTGATAGGGGTTTGAATTTGACTGCTGAGATTCTGGCCAGTGATTTTGAAGATTTTTGCTCCTATTACTATATATATATTTTACTTACTTTTAATCTTAATTATATGTTTAGTTATGTACTTCATTTACTGTAATGCTGTGGAGCTTGTTACCACTTCTTGGATGGAATTATTCGGATGGCTGTCTAGCCTAAGAATTGTGAAGTTCTTGTTTTAATATATTTTGCCAAAAAAATAAATAAAGAAAAACATGGTCTTAAAATAATAAAGAACAGTTGTGCTCTGTTTAGGTTGCATACCTTTGGATTTAGGAACTGGTCTGCAGGGGAAATGACTGTTTTAAGTATATTACTTTCGGTTAATGCACCAAACAAAGAAAAGTAAATAAGTGATACTAAGTTACTAACATGCTCTGCAAATCTGCAATGGAAATATGTACAAGTTTCTGGTAACTCTTTTAACCAGCCCATTAGTCAAAGCCCAATTCACAGCCTAGTTTCTTGTTTAAAGTTCGAACTAGGGGTGAGCATGGGCCGGTTTTTACCGCATCCGCATCCAATCCAATTCACTACGGATTTCAAATTTGGCATCCACATCTAATCCAACATCCAACGGATTTCCATCCAATGGATGCACGGATGAACGGATAGGGTGCGGATAATCCTATGGATTTGTGTAAGTTAAAATTTATAATGAAAAATAAAGCATATATAGATGACTTCTTATAGAACCCACACATTTTATATGTGTATTTAAATATAGAAGTGCCATGGACAACACTCCAAGCAAACACCTTAAAAATTTCAACACTATCGATATATATTTTCTAGAAACTACATAAATACCTTAATCTAACGGATATGGATGTCCAACGGATTTCCAAGGTTGCATCCGGGCCCAATCCACGTCCAACCCATTAGTGAACGGTCCGGGCATCCGTCCGCAAGTATACGGTTGGTCCCGGTTAAATCCGCGGATTACGATTGAAATGCTCACCCCTAGTTCGAACATGCACTTGAAAATCCTTCCACATCTTCTTTCTCCTTAAAGGTTTTGAAAAATAAAGCTCTCACATTAAACGGTGATGAAACCCTTGCTTCCTATTGGCCTAGAAAGGCATTTTCTAATGCAAAAGCTATGATGAGGACACTTGGCATAACTCTATTGGTTGTAATAATTAAAATTTGGTTATAATTTGGATATATAAAATATTTAACTGTCTGTTAATAACGGTGTTGAAAAAAAGTAGGTAGACAATACTTATATGTTAGAATTTAAACTTGAATTATTTAGTTACACCGTGTTTACACCTATACTTAACTGTGCTTTAGCAAGGGTGGACATAACTCACGTCCAAACCGTTAAATAAATAAATAGATTAATTAAAAAAAAAACGTGACTCTTAAAACGGAATTCCTGTTAAAAAAAGAAATCGTTTACACACCAAAAAGAGGAAATCGATCGAAATGAGGAGTTCGGGCCAAAAACAGAATTGGCCTTTCTTTACATATAATATATATATGTGTGTATAAATCCTATAAGTTCGATCTATAAAACCTGCATTTTTGCACAAGTGAATGTCAAACTACCTGGCCAATAAATCGCCGACGTACGACAATAGGAGACAACAAAAGTTACTTCCATATTCGGTAACTACAAATCAACTTACACAACTATTCAACTGTAAAGTCAGAATCCATACCTGATGCAAAATCCATACAACTATTCAATTGTATTCGTTAATCCAGCTGGCATCTTCTGGTGCCTCAACATTCCTCACAACTGCACTCAAAAGTTAGTGCTTGGACAATATTTGTGATGGGGTGAATAACTTTCCATAGCTCAGCTGGAATGGAAGACACACGGCGTTGGTCTTTGCATAGCTCAGGTATTTTCTCGGTAAGAACTTTGTATGCTCATTTGGTGATTCGTGATGGGGTGAATAACTTTCCTTGTGAGTTTATCTGGAGGACATCAATTCCACCCAAGATAAACTTCTTTGTTTGGACATTATTTCATGGAAAGCTAAATACTAAGGATGTTCTTCTGCATAAAGGAATTGGAGTTGATAATTCTTGTGTGATGTGTGGGAATGACTTGGAAACACAAGACCATCTGTTCTTGCATTCACTACACCAAAACCAGGATTTTGTAACAGTGCAACCTGTCACAGTTTATTTTTCAGTCACAGATACACCTGTGATAAGTCCTGCAACAGTTATAACTGTTATTAAATTTTGTATTCGTGATAATAATTAGGAATATTAAATTCTTTTATTAGTCACAATAATATTTGTTGACAATTTTGCAGACAATCACAATTATAATTCAAAGTGATGATTCCACCCAAATATTTCACAACATCTAAAACAACCCCAAAATTATAACACTTTGAGTTTTACTTGTCACTAATTTTCCCACATTTGTACAAACTAACAATTATATTTCATTTCTATAAATCAAAATATATTTTTCTTTTCTTTTTAATTTTCTTAATATTAGAAAATAGGATCAAGACCAAGTCAACAAGTCATGACTTTATAGAAATTTGACTTTGACATATCTCGCTTCTTCCGAAGACGGTGAAAATTACTGACCCTTATCTAATAACCGCAATAAAAAATTCCAAGATTGTGAAAATGACCGTGACTACCCTTATCGGAAATAAATAAAGTAAATATTACAGATCGTTAAAATTACCATATTACCCTTAATGGAAAAAAAGTGCAACAAAATATTATGCACCGTGAAAATGACCGATTACCCTTATAAGAAATAAGTGAAGTAAATATTACATATACCGTGAAAATGACCATATTACCCTTAATGAAATTAGTGCAATAAATATTGTGGAAACTGTGAAAATGACCAGCACTACCCTTATCTAAATAAGTAAAGTAAATATTACAGACTATGAAAATAACCATACAACCCTTATAAGAAATAAGTAAAGAAAATATTACAGACCAGTGAAATGACCATCTTACCCTTACTAGAAATAATGGAGATCGTGGAAATGACCAAACTACCCTTATCTAAATAAGTAAAGGAAATATTACACATTTTGAAAAACGACCATATTACCCTTCTTCGTGAAAATGACCATATTAATTCTTTTAGAAATAAGTGCAATAAATATCATGGAGACTATGAAAATGACTATATTACACTTTACAAGAAATAAGTTCAATAAATATCATGGAGACTATGAAAATGACCAAACTACCCTTATCAAAATAAGTAAGGTAAATATTACATACAATGGAAATGACTATTTTACCCTTACTGGAAATAAGTGTAATAAATATTCTGGAAACAATGAAAATGACCAGACTACCCTTATCAGAAATAAGTAAAGTAAAATATTATAGATTGTGAAAATGACCATATTACCGTTACTGGAAATAAATACAATAAATATCATGGAGATAATGACAATGACCAAACTACCCTTATCAAAAATAAGTAAAGTAAATATTACAGATCGAAAATGACCATATTACCCCCTTACCGGAAATAAGTGCAATAAATATCATGGAGACTATGAAAATTACCAAACTACCCTTATCAAAAATAAGTAAAGTAAATATTACAGACTATGAAAATGACCACTTTACCCTTATTGAAACATATGCAATAAATATTATGGAGACAGGAAAATGACTGACTACCCTTATTGGAAATAAGTAAAGTAAATATTACAGACTGTGAAAATGACAATATTACCCTTACTGGAAATGAGTGCAATAAATATTATTTAGAATGTAAAAATGACCAGACTACTCTTATTAAAAATAAGTAAAGTTAATATTTCAGACTATGAGAATGACCATATTACCCTTTTACTAGAATTAATGCAATAAACATCATGGAGACTATAAAATGACCAAACTGCCCTTATCAAAAATAAGTCAAGTAAATATTATAGTCCGTGAAAATGACCATTTTACCCTTACTGAAAATAAGGTTACTAAATGTAATAGAGACTGTGAAAATGACCAAACTACCCTTATCAGAAATAAGTAAAGTAAATATTACAAACTATGAATATTACAAACTATGAAAATGACCATTTTACCCTTTACTTATTTCCGATAAGTGGTAGTATGGTCATTTTCACAGTCTCCATAATATTTATTGCACTTTTTTTTCAATAAGGGTAATATGTCATTTTCACAGTCTTTAACATTACTTTATTTATTTCCGATAAGGGTAGTATGGTCATTTTCACAGTCTCCATAATATTTATTGCACTTTTTTCCATTAAGGGTAATATGGTCATTTTCAGTGTCTGTAAGAATTACTTTACTTATTTCCGATAAGGGTACTATGGTCATTTTCACTGTCTCCATAATATTTATTGCACTTTTTTTCCAATAAGGGTAATATGGTCATATTCACAGTATGTAAGAATTACTTTACTCATTTTCGATAAGGATAATATGATCATTTTCACAGTCTCCATAATATTTATTGCACTTTTTTCCAATAAGGGTAATATGGTCATTTTCACAGTCTGTAAGAATTACTTTACTCATTTCCGATAAGGGTAGTATGGTCATTTTCACAGTCTCCATAATATTTATTGCACTTTTTGCCAATAAGGGTAATATGGTCATTTTCACAGTATGTAAGAATTACTTTACTCATTTCCGATAAGGGTAGTATGGTCATTTTCACAGTCTGTAAGAATTACTTTACTCATTTCCGATAAGGGTAGTATGGTCATTTTCACAGTCTCCATAATATTTATTGCACTTTTTCCAATAAGGTTAATATGGTCATTTTCACATCATGTAAGAATTACTTTACTCATTTCCGATAAGGGTAGTATGGTCATTTTCACAGTCTCCATAATATTAATTGCACTTTTTTTCAATAAAGGTAATATTTTCATTTTCACAGTCTGTAAGAATTACTTTACTCATTTCTGATAAGGGTAGTATCGTCATTTTCACAGTCTCTATAATATTTATTGCACTTTTTTCCAATAAGGGTAATAGGGTCATTTTCACAGTCTGTAAGAATTACTTTAATTATTTCCTATAAGGGTAGTATGGTCATTTTCACAAATACATAATATTTATTGCATTTTTTTTTCCAATAAGGGTAATATGGTCATTTTCATGATATAAGAATTACTTTACTTATTTCGATAAGGGTAGTATCGTCATTTTCACATTCTCCATAATATTTATTGCACTTTTTCCAATAAGGGTAATATGGTCATTTTCACAATCTGCAATATTTACTTTACTTATTTTTGATAAGGGTAGTATGGTCATTTTCACAGTCTCCATAATATTTATTGCATTTTTCAAGTAAGGGTAATATGGTCATTTTCACAGTCTCTAAGAATAATTTTTACTTATTTCTGATATGGGTAGTATGGTCATTTTCACAGTCTCCATAATATTTATTGCACTTTTCCAATAAGGGTAATATGGTCATTTTCCAGTTCATCCGAAAGAGAAACTCAGTTTTACCTCTAGTAATATTTGAACCTATGATGTTTAATTCTGATATATTTCGTCCTCAGTTCATCCGAAAACGAGAACTCAGGTCTAACTATTGTAATATTTGAACCTGTGATGTTCAATTATAATATATTTCCTCTCCAGTTCATCCGAATGAGAAACTCAGGTATGACTTTAGTAATCTTTGAATCTGTAATGTTCAAGTATGATATATTTCGTCTCCAGTTCATCCGAAAGAGAAACTCAGCTCTACCTCTAGTAATATTTGAACCTGTGATGTTCAATTATAATATATTTCCTCTCCAGTTCATCCGAAAGAGAAACTCAGCTCTACCTTTAGTAATATTTGAACCCGTGATGTTCAATTCAGATATATTTCGTCTCCAGTTCACCCGTACGAGAAACTCAGGTCTAACTTTAGTAATCCATGAACCTGTGATGTTCAATTATGATATATTTCGTTTCCAGTTCACCCGAACGAGAAACTCAAGTCTAACTTTAGTAATCCATGAACCTGTGATGTTCAATTATGATATATTTCGTCTCCAGTTCAACCGAACGAGAAACTCAGGTCTAACTCTAGTAATCTTTGAACCTGTGATGTTCGATTCTGATATATTTCGTCTCAAGTTCATCCGAACGAGAAACTCAGGTCTAAGTCTAGTAGTCTTTGAACCTGGGATGTTCGATTCTGATATATTTCTTCTCCAGTTCATCCGAATGAGAAACTCAGGTATAACTCTAGTAATCTTTGAACCTGAGATATTCGAACTCGATATATATTTCGCCTCACCATCCGAAAGAGAAACTCGCCTCTACCTCTAGTAATATTTGAACCTGTGATGTTCAATTCAGATATATTTTTTCTCCAGTTCACCCGAACGAGAAACTCAGGTCTAATTTTAGTAATCCATGAACCTGTGATGTTCAATTATGATATATTTCGTCTCCAGTTCAACCGAATGAGAAACTCAGGTCTAACTCTAGTAATCTTTGAACCTGTGATGTTCGATTCTGATATATTTCGTCTCCAATTCATCCGAACGAGAAACTCAGGTCTAACTCTAGTAGTCTTTGAACCTGGGATATGTTCGATTCTGATATATTTCTTCTCCAGTTCATCCGAATGAGAAACTCAGGTATAACTCTAGTAATCTTTGAACCTGGGATATTCGAATCTGATATATATTTCGTCTCCAGTTCATCCGAAAGAGAAACTCAGCTCTACCTCTAGTAATATTTGAACCTCGTGATGTTCAATTCGTATATATTTCGTCTCGATTCACCCGAACGAGAAACTCAGGTCTAACTTTAGTAATCCATGAACATGTGATGTTCAATTATGATATATTTCGTCTCCAGTTCACCCGAAAGAGAAACTCAGCTTTACCTCTAGTAATCTTTGAACCTGTGATGTTCAGGTATGATATATTTCATCTCCAGTTCATCCGAAAGAGAAACTCAGCTCTACCTTTAGTAATATTTGAACTCATCTCGATTTAGACCTAACTCCTGACTCATCGGACCAAGCCACTGTCTCACATATTTTTTATTTAGATGAGTCATATCTAACTCAAAAAAACAAACATATTGAGCCATAGTCGGATGAATCAACTTATTTTAGTCGGACTTAACTTAAGTGAGTCAGATGCACACGAGACGGATCCACGAAGAAAAACAAACATTGTTTCCATGCTCTTGAGCAATCTGCAGTCAAGGGGTGCGACCATAACCAAAGAGCAAAGAGCAAAAAAAAACCAAAATTTGGGTTTAGTCCGTGTTGTAACGCAGTGGGAGGGAGACTAAAGTTTGGTCATATAAATTTGAGTTACGCCTCAATCAAAGCAACTCAAATTCGCGTCCCATTTTTTTTTTTTTTTTTTTTTTTATTGTTGGGGCGTAACTTTGAGTTACGCTTATTGGGCGCAATTCCAAATTGCACCCTTTTTTTTTTTTTTTTTTTAATTGTTGGGGCGTAACTTTGAGTTACGCCCCATTGGGCGCAATTCCAAATTGCGCCCTTTTTTTTTTTTTTTTAATTGTTGGCGTAAACTTTGAGTTACGCCCCCAATCAGCGCAACTCCAAAATGCGTCCCATTTTTTTTTTTTTTTTTTTTAACTTTGAGTTACGCCCATCAGCGCAACTTTAATTTACGCCCGACTAAAGACCGTACTAAAGACTAAATATGATCTGGGTTTTGGTTATAGTCCGGTCTTTGGTCATTAGTCCGTCTCCACTGCGTCTGTTTTTTTACCAAAAATTTTGGTTATACTCCACGACTGTGGATGCTCTCAGTCCTCGCTCACTAAAACTAAAACTAAAATAACCATCCATCCGTCCATCTATCCCACCCATCCATTATGTATGGATCCAACGATGAAAACAACGGATTCAAAACAAAGAGTTTGTCATACGGATCGGTGACTTGGCCCAAAAATCAGCCCAAATTCATTTCCAAGGTACACGTACACCACACACTAGAAACTAACCCTAAACCTCATCCTTATCCTTCGTTTCATTTGACTCTCGTCTTCTTTTCTATCCTCTCCTCTATCAGCCAAGGAACTCTCACCTTAAACTCTTCTTCTTCCTCTTCATTAACAGATAAGAAAATCTTAGTTCATGTTCTAATTTCGTTTATGTAGTTTTTTGTTTGATTGATTATGATTTCTAATCTTGATTTTCTGTGTGATTTATTAGGTTTTTCTTGGAAGGAGAACGATAAATGAAAACCCCTAGGAGCTCGTGGGTTCTGTTTATGTTTTTAGTTTGGAGGGATTTGGATAAACATCTTCTTTTCCCCATCAAATCTCTTCAAATCAATATCAAAATCAAGATCGAGAAGAAATCCTATTTCTCCAATTTCATCAGATTTTTTATTATTGACGTTTTCTCTTTTCCTTTTAATTTGTTATGTCAAATTTGGGGTTTTCAATCATCCTTTCAAAGTTTGCAATAGTTTTTAATAGGGTTTTTTTTTTTTGCTATTTCAGATTAGGGTCTAAGAGTTAGTATGTTTTGTATCAGTTCGCAACCGTGATGGTGATTCCCGAGTTGCAAATTTTTGTTTTTGTCTTAATTTTAGTGAAGTTTTCAGTCATTTTTTGGGTTTAAATCTTAATTATTTTATGGAAGTGATTGTTAAGGTTTACTATGATAGCATTGGGCTCACGATTTCCGTTCAGATTTCAACTTTGGTAGCATAGGGTTTACTTGTCTTATTAAGTGAAGTCTTGTTTTAGTTAGCTTTTTATGTTTCCCTTCTTCCAAATTTTTTGACATCAATTGTTCCCTTGAAGCAATATTCGTTGCACTAGATATATTTTATAATCTCGGTCGCTCAATTGTTGCGATTGAGAAAGTATTTGGAGCATAAATCTTCAAACAATAGATAGATTTTTTGATTTATTTTAGTTTTAATCAAAATTTCTGGTTGATTGCCGATGATGGTTAAACATAGACCTGTAATGATAGCGGAGATGACTACAAAATTATAACATGTAAATGGGCTGAGGTATATCGAATTGATTTGTTTGATTTTGTGTTTTTTGCTTCCTCTATTCTGTGAACATTGTTGTAGTTAGGTTAATCAATTCTGGTGGCATATCTTTGTGGTGAAGCGATAAAAATTTGTCGTCCTCTCTATCCGGTGCTTCTTGCTATGTTGCATTTGGACGTTGGGAAACTACATTTAATTGTAATAACATAGTTTAATAAATTGATTTGTCTCCGAACCTTACATGTAAGGTTATCTTCATCATTTTGGTCAAGGAAATTTCGTTGTAGTCTTGTGTTGTTAATGAATTAGCTATTGTTGGATTACAATCCAGATATAGTAAGGTATTTTCTGTAGGCTTCGCAATCTGGCCAGCAGGAGTATTCATGCTTCCTAGTTGACTTGTTCCATGAAACAATATTATTTATTGATCAGGTGTAGAAGAACACAAATGTATTGTATCATATCAACACTGGAACTCCTGTTCTCATCCAATCTGTTCAAAATGCTAAAGAAAAGCTAGTAAATTTTGATTTGAATACCCACTAAGGATGATAATGCAGTAAGAATGAACTTAATTGATTTGTTCTTGTATATTCCTGATTTTTCCTAATGTCTTCAATCTGTGATGTAACGGTATGAGATTTCATGTCATACATGGTTAGGACATTTGTCAGTGGCGCATCTTTAATACTTCTTGCTTATGGCTTGTTTTTGTTCTGTATCCATTGCTGACAGTGTTTGATTGATTGTAGGAAATGAGAATACCTGTTGGAGAACTTTCTCTATATACTGCAGTAGGAGGAATCCGACCCTCTGTTGTAAGCATTATTGATACTCATTTATCCTAGAAACTCTTCACCATTCTGGATTTTGTGTTACTTTGTCACTCCATCTATTTTTTCGCAACTTCAGAATTCTGCTGACATACTTTAACTTTGTCCTGCAGTTTGAAGACTTCACAAATCATGATGCTTTTGAGTTGGTGTTCAATCATGATATACATGTAATGACTTTATTCAATATATTTTTTTGCTATTTTTTAATTTTTGTTCTTATTTAATCGAATAAAAATCTGCTGTGACTTCACTTCTCAACTCATTTTCACTTTGGTCATCTTTATCGTCATGGTTTTATTTTGGATATGTATATATACAAGTCAATCCAGAGTCCGAGGGATTACGGTGTTAGTAAACTTGGACCACACATGATTATAACTAAAGGCTAATTACTATTAAGCTTCAATTTTAGTGAAACTAAGGCTTGGGATTGTATTTTTGTATCAATTCCAGGTTTATTAAATTTAATTGGGTGAATTGATAAGCTAGTGTTTCTTTCTCTTGGGTGCATGTTTGTTTACAGTTTTACTAGTCTCTAATAGATAATGATTTTCGCTTGCTATGCCTTGTATGAATTTGTACAACATGTATTTTTGGAGAAGGAAACCTGGACCGAAAAAAGGAATCGCACGCCTTGGTACATACTTGTAGAAATTGGTTGATTAGCTAATTTTGATGCTCGAAAATCAAGGTTGTTAGATAAAGATAGATTAATGGATAGTCGATTAGTTAGTTGATTGAACATGAAGTGTTTGTTGAAAACTCGAAATATTAATATGGCAATTAGTCCATGTGACTTGTTAGGGTGTATTTCGACCCTCTTAGTACTCTATTTAGACTTGGATTAGTACAAGGTTTATAGCCGATTGTGGAAATTATGTAAGCATCACTATAGAAAATCTGCTGGGCTCACTGTATAATTTGTGAAATTCTGATTTATTCATACAATGGACAGGTGGTCTTGGATTTCTATCTTTTTACGTATCTTTCTTCTTGTGTGTAATAATTGGAAAATAGCCTAGCGATCAAGTATGGGATGATCTTGATATAAATTTCAAGTGGTGTAGATTTCCAGATTCTTTCTTTGTTATGAAATTATGAGCCAGTCTCGGTATGGGATGGAAATGTTTTCATTTCTTTCGAGTTCGAGTAATGTGCAGCTTATGGACCTTATTAAGACAAACTGCAAAGGTCAGACTAATAGGTGTGTTTGAGGACAAATTAACACCTCTTAATTTAAAGGGACGTGGAGTTTTCACATTACACTAGTTCGTTTTATATGCTTATATGGTCTGAACCTTGTTGGAATGTTTTGTATTTACTTTTATGATTTTCCTTGCTACTGGCATTAGTGTGTTGCTTAGTTGGTTGGTCTCTTCCCATGTTCTGTGAACACCTTATCAAGTTTCTATAGACTTATAGTTGGGTTTACATGAACAATTTATTACAAGCGTCGACTATTTGAATTGGATTTATGCATTCTAAATTAAATTGGATATAACTGGTTGTATTAACTTCTACTTGTAGAGTCCAAGCGTTGAGTTGATATTGACTGTGGGAGATCACATAAATATACAAGCCCACACATGCATATGAGGCAAGATTGTGTGTGGGGATATTAGAAAACTTGAATGCTGAGTCCAATTAGTATCCGGGGTAAATGTCTCCCGATTTTTTTGTATGCGACTTAAAGTTTGTTTGATTACTTATAGAACGTATCAGTAATGTTGACTTCTTATTAAGTGTATGAGGCAAGATTGTGTGTGGGGATATTAGAAAACTTGAATCCGAGTCCAAATAGTATCCGGCAGGTAAATGTCTCCCGATTTTTGTCTGTGACTTGAAGTTGTTTGTTTGGTTTCTTATAACATGTATCAATAATGTTGACCTCTATTAAATGTATATTAAATACAAACTATCTTTTTGTAGGGAATTCCGATTTAGTCGTTCATGAAGGCGAGGTGATACAACTGCATTTAATGCATCTAGATCGCTCGTAGGTCTGCTCCTACTATCGGTGGTGTTAAGAACTTGCACACTTTGAAACTTTTGCTATTCGGTAAATTTCTCGCTCTTGGCAAGTTCATTATGGGCTTTGTAGTTACTTAGTTTCCCATGGGTAGGTTGTGTGCAAGGGGAATGTGCATGGTAGTCTGTTCTTTTATCTTTGGTATTGGTTATTGAACCAACAAATCTATGTACACAATATCTTTGATTTCTTTAAGAATACCATTCATGTATAACTATGTATTCGTCTAAGTAGTGTTGCTCTACTTGTTTCCTTTCATACTCTTTGCTAGGAGTGTCTTAGTTTTCGTTAATGATCTAGTACACGAAATGATAGATTTGTCTAAGATCGTTACATGGTATAATACATGTAATAAGCTAAAACAATCGTATCATTCATATGTATATTTTTGTTCTCTTGTAACTTGTCATATTGTGATCTGCAGTTCTTTATTGAAATTGGGCTTGTTTCTGTTTGGTTGCAGCTCATGAGTGTTGGCTTGATCCCTCACATGGCAAAGGCTGGAAAATAGTAGATGGTGGTCTTTGGGGTCGTTGCAGTATGAAATATGTGTGGGATAGGTATATGAAGAGATTAGAGAACTTTATACATCTTTTGAAGTTATGGTGAAGTTAGGGATTGTAGATTGATATGTATGAATTGCAGTTGAAAAAAGAATAGACATGATCCATATTGCAGGCATGGAAGGGTCAATGAAAATGATCTGTATTGCAGGCCTGTAAACTGGAAGCCCGGGTCCATGAAAGTGATCCGGGCTACCCGTTTTTTTTTAATTGTAATTTAAAGAATTGTCACTGATTTAACTGTAACAACAAATGTAATTTAAAAAAACACGTGTCGTCATTTTAAGAACAATAGTTTAAAAGGACGACACATGTCCTCAAAGGTTTCGTTGCTTATAAATAGGTAACACTTATAGGTGTTACTGTAATCGTAACAAAAAGGGACACGTGTCATTCGTTGAATTGTGGTAAGTATAGAGTAACAAATAAAACCGTTACTATAAATGTGACAAATATTACACGTGTCGCAATTTTAAAATTAGGTCAATTGTGGTTATTAATTTTTGCAACGGTTTATAAGTGTGATCAGATCGGCCATTATCACAGATAAAACCGTTGCAAAACGTGATCACAATTATTAATAACGGCCTTTTTGCTACAGATATAACCGTTACAAATCTTATCAGTAACAGGTATAGCCTGTGACAAAATCCTGGAAATGGTGTAGTGATTGTAAGATTGCACATAGAGTTTGGTCAATGTTATTACCTAGCAATTCTTACGCATGGGTTGTTCCTAGTTCTGTAATGGCGTTGTCGCTTTTCTGGCACACAACAGCTTTCTCAAGTAACGGCAACTACATTTGGAGTTTAATACCGTTGCTATTTTAGACGTTGTGGAAGGAACGTAACAGCCGCACCTTCGATGATAATCACAATTTCAAAACTCGATGATGAACTCGGGAATGAGGCTAAAACATCTATTCTTTTATGGGCTGTCATAGAAGAAGAAGAGTACATGCTAACTTTGCTAGTTCGGTTTTAAAAGATTGGGAAAATTTATTTGTGTAACATATTTTTTTTTTTACCTCTGGTAGCACTCTGTAAATTCCTTTCTTTCTGATATATCATCTTTTCTGATAAAAAAAAAAAAAAAAAAAAAAAAATTTGAACAACCTCGGCCAGATTTGAAATGGAAGTTATCTCGATCACCGGGTACAAATGGTTCAAAAGAGAAAGTTAGTTGTTTTCAAGTTTGTACTAAGTTTGTTTATTAGCAGTAGTGACTTTGATCTATCCCTCTTGACAGTTGATTATTTCTTCCTCATAATCGCAATTGGACAACCAAATTTGAAATTAATGCATATTCTATTAATATACTGCACTGTGTAATAAACAATTTAATTACATTTTTCCGTTTCTATTTTGTAGTTTGTCTTTTAAACTCATAAAAATTTATTCGTTGGACGCTGGATTAATTGGGCATCGACAATCGGAAGTAAAATTGTTCTCATTGCAATTTCCATTTCTCTCCATACAGAATTTAACTTATTGTATTTGGAATTTTATGGAAGTCTAAATTCAATTCGGAAATTTAACTTATTTTATCCCAGACCAATTTCATATGTCTGAAAGAGATTCCGTCTTATGGCAATATAACCGGGTCAAGCATGCTCAGGACTACCTTTTGGCGGTTCCAATTAGTGGGCTTAACCAATGTCTTGCGCCCAGACAATTTAGAGCTGTGCTTTGCTATCGCCTAGGGATTCCTTTGTTTGTTGAGAATAGTCTGTGCCCAAGTTGTAACAAGCCCATGGATGTTTTCGGAGATCATGCGCTTCATTGTGCAAAGGATATTGGCTACAAATTTCGTCATGATGTGGTTCGGGACACGACTCTCGATATTTGCCACAAGGCCAATGTTCCCGCGCGAAAGGAAGTATCTCTTGGTCTTCAATCTGATGATGGTCAAGATCTAAAGCCTGCCGATATCCTTGTTCTCAACGGGAAAACGGGCAAGACGTGTGTATGGATGTTACGGGTGTTTCTCCATTCACCGGGTGGTGGTGTCCGTTCCTTTGCTCTGGTAAAGCTATCCTTTGTCTTCATTTCACGTAAACGCACGAAATACTTGGACAAGTGTGTTGCACAAGGTTATGGTTTGGGTATCCTTGCCTTTTCTACCTTAGGGGAACTTGGTGAGGATACTCTGGTCTTCTTTAAGCGCTTAAGGAACTGCTTAGTTTGTAACGATGCTAGTAGTGGATTAGGTAGCTTTATTTTCCATCGTTTAGGTGTTGCTATCCAAAGAGGAGTTGGGGCTCAGCTTGTTGCTAGGCTGCCAACCAAAAGCTCTGTGTAGTTTACGTTTGAAAATAAAAAATATTCTTAATAAAAAATATTCTTAATAAAAAATTAAATATAAATAACATTTTATTAAAAAAATAAAAAAAAAAATAAAAAAAAATAAAAAAAAAATAAAAATACTTTTACTATTAATAATATCGGGACGGGGCGAGGCGAGACAAAGCCTAAGCCAAGCATTACCAAATCAAAACTATGGTAAAAAAAAAAACGCACGGTACGTAGCACGGGCACAAAATCTTGAACTAGTTAAAACTAGAACTCTCTGAACACAAAGAACTACTTAAAACCATCTCCAAATTTCCCCAGCAAAGTACACAAACACCTCGTTCCTCCCACAAAGCTGGAAACTGTTGGGAGAATTACCGATCCGGGATGCTATCCACATTATGGAATCTCCCAAATACGAGGAAAATAATACCAACCACACAACACCAAGGATCAAAGGCAAACTTCCACTATGAGAAATAATGGGTTACAAGGATATCTCCTAAATTGGGGTTTCATGCAACTTCAAGGTGCATATAACACTTGGATAGCAATGCCCTATTTCTCTACTCACCACTAATGATGGATAACCAAATTCCTTACCAAATAAATAGGTAGACTTTCAACCAATAACAAAACATGGAATACAGGGACGGAGCCAAGAATTATGGGATGGGGGTGCAAAAATTTGCTATGGGGAGTAAAAAAAAATTATGGGGTGCAAAAAAGCAAAAATGGGCTTACATGTACAATTTTTTTCCTAATTGGGCCTAAAATAGGCTTTGGAGCCAGCTGTGCAGGGGTGCAAGTGCCCATTCTTGCAATGGGATGGCTTCGCCCCTAAAGGAAGATGAGAAAATTTCTACTATTAGGATTTGAAAAAACCCTAAAATTACCCCTTTGAAGACATGTAGAATGTGGTAGATAAATCTTCACTAACCAAACCGGTCCTTCACTAGAACACCCTTCTTTTTTAAACTCACAAAATATTCACCAAGCTCCTCTAATGGTTATTGCCTTCTTTCTCTTTCTTCTTGTTTTCTCACGACAGCGAAACCTCCTCTCAGTTTTGCTCGTACGACTTGCTTCTTGCTTCACAAACAAGGGATATGTTTCCTTTTCTTAACTAATCTCCTTTATTTAGCTCTCTCTGATTTGACTAAGGGACACATGACTGTTGAGCCATGAGGAGTGACCATCCTAACAATCTCCTCCTCATGACTCATGGCGAGGTACCTATCACCACTGCATCTTCCTTGCTGCACAAATGTAGATGCTTATACTTCGGCAACAACTTTGTCATCGCTGTCATGTATGGATCTTCTCAACTAACTCCCCATTATTATCAAATTTCATCAGCTTCCCCTGGGTTATATATAAATTGCCAAATTTCTTGATTCTTTCAACGACCTGAAGCCCTTGGTTAGCTTCCATTGTCCATCATTTAAGGAATTGGTGTACCCTTCATCATTTAACACTCCTGGTGACATTAGATTCAAATGGAGATCTGGTACATGTCGTGCATTTTCTTAGAACTAATTTGCAACCAAAACTAGTCTCAAATTTCACATCACCCATTACTACAATTTTCGAAACTTCGTTGTTTACCATTCTGATTGAGCCAAAATCTCCAGCCTTGTAGGAGGAAAACACATCTTCTCGAGCAGTAGCATGGTAAGATGCAACTGAATCTACCACTCATTATGAATTAGAACCTGCAGAACTCATACACACATCATTGCAATCATACAATGAAATAATATCACCATCGCAACACCTATAACAATCTTGTCTCTGTTATTTCCATCCCGAGGTTCTTGTTTCGGCTTCCTGCATTCAGTTGCATAATGACCTTTCTTGCGAAAGTTCCAACATTCAACGTCTTTTATTCCATTTCTTCTCCCCGCCACATGTAACAAGAGCTTACAATGAGACGAGTCTAATGACTTCCTTCTAACTTCCTCATTTAACAAACTATTTTTTGCAATAGCCATAGTTAACTTCTTGTTTTCAGCAGTATAACTTAGAGACATCCTCCATGTTTCCCATCTGTTTGGTAAAGTATTTAATTAACTGCAGATAAGCTTGCATTTCATAAGGAATCTTCAAACCTATAGATGTAAGCTGATTCATGTTTCCCTTAATTTCATTTAAATGCTGCGCCATTCAACTTCCGTCGTTTTACTTTAACTTTCCAAGCTTTGGACATTGAAGAGATTTTGCACAAGGAGATTTTTGTCCATATATCTCCTCTAAGTTTTTCCACAAAGAATATGCTAGTGTCTCGCCACATGATGAAAATTAGAATCATCAATCCATTGTCGAATAAAACCAACAGCTTTACGGTTAGCAACATGCCACACATCTTCATCTACCTTGTCAGGCTTTACTCCCTTCTTCTCTATAGGAGCATAGAGATATTTGTAGTACAATAAATCTTCAATCTTCTCCATCCATATCATGTAGTTGTCATCGGTCAAATTAACCATTTTAGTACTAGTGATACTTTCCATATTGCCTACGATTATCACGAACAACGTAGCTCTGATACCACTTGTTGGGGGAATTACCGATCCGAGACTGTAATGACCCGTCCCTCCACCGATACCGTCCCCTCTTAGCCACTGCGGTTATCCGGCAGTGTGGGGTTTTCAACGGGTATCGCTGCTGTAATCCAGCAGAAACTTTCCGTATGGTCACCCATCCCTGGATTACTCCACCCGAGCACGCTTAACTACAGAGTTTTCTGCCAACTCTGGATCCAATGGTTCTGAAAAGGCCTCGGTGTTAGGGAAGGACAAATCATTACCTATATTCCATTCCATCGGAGAACCACTGCCGAAATCGGGGTATTACAATACCACCACCTTAAATTGGAGTCGTCCTCGACTCCGGAATATATTTTCAATCCCAGATCTCCGACGTTCCTTACCCCTCATGAGAAGCACCTGGACCAACCACGTACATCGTACCTTCCCACCCTCGGCAGGTGACCCGTCGTCGACTCTGATACCATTTGTAATGACCCGTCCCTCCACCGATTCTGTCCCTGCTTAGCCACTGCGGTTATCCGGCAGTGTGAGGTTTTCAACAGGCATCGCTGCTGTAATACAGCAGAAACTTCTCGGATGGTCACCCATCCCTAGATTACTCCCGCCCGAGCACGCTTAATTACAGAGTTTTTTGCCAACTCTGGAGCCAATTGTGCTGAAAAGGCCTCGGTGTTAGGGAAGGACAAATCATTACCTATATTCCATTCCGTCGGCAAACCACTGCCGAAATCGGGATATTACAAAGACGATATGCACAATATAGAACCTACACAAGCAATAATACGCAATACTTAAATACGATGAAAATAATATCATCACACAACACCAAGGATTAAGGGAAAACTTCCACTATAACAAATAGTGGGTTACAACGGTATATACCAAAGGGTTTCACGCAACTTCAAGGTGCATACAACACTTGGATAACAATGTCCTATTTCTTTACTCACCATTAATGATGGATAACCAAATTCTTTACCAAATAATTAGGTGGATTCAACCAATAATAAAACAAGGAAAATGAGAAACTTACTACTATCAAGATTTGAACAAACCCTAAAATTACCCATTTGAAGAGATGTAGGATGTGGTGGACAAATCTTCACCAACCAAACCGGTCCTTCGTTAGAACACCCTTCTTCTTCAAGCCACAAAATATTCACCAAGCTCCTCTGATGGTGGTTTCCTTCTTTTCTCTTTCTTTTTGTTTTCTCACGGCAGCAAAACCTTGTCTTTGTTTCGCTCGCACGACTTTCTGCTTATTTTGAAAATTCTACTCTCCTTTCCTTTACATTGTATCCACAAGTTTTACATTGTCTTTCTGTTTTACATTACTTAGGAACTCTATCAAATTCTGGTTTGTTGCCATCTTTCTTAGGTTTTTTCCTTGAACTGTTTGCAATTGTTCTGGTGATTCTTGTTGTTTTATCTCCCTAGGTTATCTTCTCCCTCATCTGGTCTGAGTTTCCAGTCTCCCTTCATTAATATCCTTATCACTTGCATCCTCAGTTAGAATAAGTGAATTTGTTACAAACCTCCTTAAGAAATCAGTTTTATATGATTTTTACAGCTTTCCTAGTTAAAGTGGGCTTCTCCCTTTTTTTTTTATCTCCCCCGGTTTTGACATCCCCCTTTACAATCTTTTGTTGATAATCTTAATTTTTGTTAGTTTACTTCCAATTTCCCCTTGCTTCCTGTTTTTTTTACCATGAGGATACTCTCATGGAATGGTCAAGATATTGGTACCCCTATAACTGAAGATCATCTAAATAATTTGTACAATGAGTTCAAACCAGATATAGTTTTTCTCTTTGAAACGAAAGCTCATTTTGAAAAAAATGGATCTTTTTTTGAAAAAATCGAAATTCTTTGATTGGTTTATCATTCCATCTGTGGGAATAGCTAAGGGGTTAGCAATCGCCTGGCATAACAATGTAGAATTAAAATTAGTATCACGGCAGTTTAATGTTTTTCACTTTGAAGGTTCATATGATGATAAAGTTTTCGAATTAACATGTATATATGGTGCAGTCGAAGCTGAAGAAAAAATAATTCAATGGTATCATATTCAGAATCTAGCAAATTAGGTCCAAAAACCATGGGCTCCAATTGGAGACCTGAATATAATACTGGACCCAGCAGAAAAACAGGGAGGAAATAACACAAGCTCAAGTAGTAAAACAATTGTTTGACAGATTATAGATTCTCTGGGCCTCCAGGAAGCGGGATACGAAGGCGCTCCTTTCACATGGTCAAACAAAAGAAGTGGAGATGCTAATATCTGTGAAAGGATAGATAGAGCTCTAACATCCTTTCAATGGATTCAATTATTCCTAAATACAAAGGTAAGTCACCTAACCAGAGTGGGATCAGACCATACTCCTTTCTTTTTAGATACAAACCAGGAAACAAAAAGATTACATCAACCTTTTAGATGCATTAGATCTTGGTTATCTCACCCAACTCTTAAATCGTTGGTCTAAGCATCTTGGATTAACCATTCTTCCAACAACCATCTCAAAAAATTAACTTCTACCTTCTCTCTTCTGATCTAGCCCAGTGGAATTATGATTTTTTCTGTCTTCCGATCTAGACAATATTCATAATACCGGAAACATAGCCTCCAAGATCGACATTCTCAAAAACCTTCAAGTTGAATTAGGAAAGTGGTATAAAATAAAAAATGATTATTACCACCAACTATCTAGGGATAAATTTTTCAAGGAATTCGATCAAAATACCGAATATTTCCATGCTTCCGCTACAAATAGGAAAAAAATTAATGCAATTCACTTTCTCAGAGAACCATCAAAGATCTAGATTTCAGACCGGGATCAAATAAATTCGCTCCTCATGAATTATTTCTCCCAAATTGGCGCCTCCCAAATTTCTAACTACAATGTAGAGCTAGAAGGAATTATACAACCTTGCATTTCTGATTCTGAAAATTCGTCTCTAACCAATATCCCCTCAAACGAAGAAATCTGGTCAACTCGTGCAAACATGAATCCTTGGGGTGCTCCAGGTCTAGATGGATTTCAACCGGGCTTTATTAAAGAAAACTAGGACATTATGGGCCCGGATATAATCACCTTTACACAAGAATTTTTTAGGATTGGGCTTCTAGAAAAAGAAATGAATCACTTTTTCATTACTCTCATTCCCAAAAACTCAACCCCTCAAACCCCGACAGATTTCAGACCAATTAGCCTCAGTAATACAACTTATAAACTCATATAAAAAATTCTAGCAAACAAATTAAAACCCATCCTGAATAGGTTAATATCTCCAAACCAATCAACTTTCCTCCTAGGAAGACAAATAACGGACAACATCATCATAGCCCATGAGCTGATTCACTCGATGAAGACATCAAAAAATAAAAAAAGGTTTTCTAAATCTCAAGATCGATCTTTCAAAAGCTTTTGATATAGTAGAGTGGTCATTTATTCAAAAAGCCTTGTCTTCTTTTGGGTTTAGCGATTGCTGGATCAATCTCATCTCCTAATGTATTTCCACTACCTCGTATTCTATCCTCATATTCTCCACCTCTAGAGGCCTTAGACAATGAGATCCCTTATCTCCTTATTTGTTTCTCATATCCATGTAAGTTTTTTCTAGACTACTAGAGAAAGCCACAATAGAATAAAGAATCTCGGTAATTAAAATAAACAACCATGCTCACACCATATCCCATATCTTTTTCGTAGATGACTGCTTTCTATTCACAAAAGCAGATCTAGGAGAAGCAAATAATTTATTGGATATTGTATCCAACTTTGTGGAAATTACGGGTCAAATGGTAAATTTACAGAAATCGGGGATTTACTTCAGCCCAAAAATTCACCCGAAACATGAAAAGATAATAGCGAAAATCCTAAAAGTCCGTCTGTTGACGAAGCAGGACAGGTTTCTTGGTACACCTCTATTTTTCGACAAACAGAGAAAAGAAAATTTTGAACCCCTGTTGAAAAGGTACTACAATACGCTATAGGGGTGGAAATCAAAGTTACTCTCGCAAGCGGGTAGGACAATTTTAATCCAATCAATCCTCCAGTCGTACCCAACTTATCAAATGCAGATGCTTTCCATTCCAAAGGATACCCTAGATAAACTTTAAAAAATCTAGAGAGACTTTTGGTGGAATAAGGATAAGTCAAAAGCAAAAGGTAGATATATAAAAGCGTGGAAAGGCCTGTGTAAGCCAAAGTCTCACGACAGTTTAGGTATAAAGAATCCCCATAATTTCAACATATCACTCTTAACAAAGCTAGAAAGTAGAGTCATAACAAAAAAAGATCAATTATGGGTAAAACTGTTAGAAGCGAAATACTTCCATGGCTCGAATCCTTTCGACCCGAAAACAAATTATCAATTATCGTGGATTTGGACAAGTATTCAAAAGGGGCTTAATATACTAAAAGGGAACTACATTTGGCAAAGTGAAAAATGGAGAAAATACTAGAATTCGGGAAGACAAATGGATACCTAATACAAGTTCTTTAACCCAGCCAATTGATAAGACGGAACCGATTCCACAAAAGGTCCATGAACTTCTAAACACTGAGGCTGTTTGGGATTGAAAAACTAGATGAATATTTCTCCCCAGAAAAATAAAGAAAAAATTCTAGCAATTACCCCGAATAAGGAAAGCAGCGACATAATTAGATGGGCACACCATACTTCGGGAATCTTCTCGGCAAAAAAATATACAACTATCTTATCAACCAAAGTAATAATGATGAGGAAATTATTATTTTTCCTTGGGAAAATATTTGGAGTTTGAAGACAATACCTCGGATTCGACTCTTTATCTGGAAAACGATACAAAAGGTATTACCAACAAATAGCAGATTAGCTACTCACAATCCAAAAATCTCACCGGAGTGTCCCCTATGTAATTACCAAGAGGCGGAAATAGAAGACCATCTATTCAGGAAATGTCCTTTTGCCAGAGCAATTTGGTTTGGTTGTTGGCCTAAACATAGTCAACTCGCAAATCCACACAGATTCAATTGTCAAGTGGGTGGATATATGGATATCTGATACTAATTAATAAAAGTACCGTGAACAAATCGCAACATTCACCTGGTGCATGTGGGAATACGGATGTGAAGTTATTTTTAGAAATACTAAACCAGATCCATATGCTTTGATTAAACAAATTAGGAATTTTATACAAACACAACCGATCAATAAGGAGAAGCTCTAGAAAGGCACCCAAAGAAAGAAAACATCGAATTATAGTTGGAACAATTTCAACTCAGATTGGATAATTTTTACAGATGCCTATTTTAATAAGGAAAAACCAACCATGGGTTATGCTTTCATCCTTTATTCGGTAGAACAAGAAGCTATTATGCATATTTTTGCAGGTTCAGACTGGGCATCCTCAGCTTTACACGCAGAAGCAAAATCATTTTAAAGGCTCTGAAATGTCTGAAAGACAATATCCTCTCCAGCGTCTACATTGCCGCATATGTAAAGTTCTATCAGGTTGCATTAATAAAAAAGATGCAGCCATTGCCTGGGCGGAAGAGAATACCTTTGAAGACATACTCTCCATTCTAGACAATCTTCCACAAGCCAAGATAAAATTCATCAGCAGAGATCATAATACATCAGCTGATTCAGTAGCAAAAGAAACAAGAATAAGAAGACTACAACATTTATCGAAACATATCCAGCAGAAAATACAAAAAGACGTTATCATCTCCAATGTTTTCGACAAACATGAAATTGTAGAACTTATGTACTATATTGCTTAATTCATATATTCTATCTTTTTATCAAAAAAAAAAAAATGTATATTTTGTATTATGTACTATGTATTTGCATGATTATATATATAAATTCTGAATATCTATCATTATACGTGTGTCGAATTTTTAGTGCCGAACTCACATTTGTAAATCGAATTATACACGTACGTATGTCGTTCCGTATTACTGCCGTATAACGAACCGTTGACCGGATTCTTGACCGGATTCGATTTTTATAAATCCGTATACTACCCATACGTATTAGGTGTTGTATAACAATCAAAAGAATTTCATTAACAGAACTTAAAGTTTACAAGGAGAGAGATACAACATTATATAGACTGGTATCTCACAGATGACGGTATCTCACAACATTATATAGACTGTTATATCCCAAAAAAACACAAGCTTTACTCCTTGGTTCAAGCTTATTCTTTGTGTAAGGCCTTAACCATGGAAAACATAAGCAGGAAAAAGTCCTTAAGAATTGATAATCAGGTGATTTATTGAACAAGACTTCAAAAGGAGATACCATATGTAAAAATTTTGCAGGTAATCTATTAATAACATAATTGGCTGCAGTGAGAGCTTCAACCCAAAACTTGTCACGTACACCAGACTGAATAAGAAAAGCTCTTGTTATTGTAATGAGATGCCTATGCTTGGATTCTGCCACCCCATTTTGCTCAGGAGTTTTGGGGCAAGAAATTTCATGAGCTATACCATGTTCCAGTAAGTATTTACCCAACTCATTGTTAACAAATTCTCCACCACCATCTGTTCTAAGCATTTTGATTTTGGTTGAGAAAAATTTTCAACAAAAGATTTAAAGTGATAGAAAATAGTCTTGAAGTCAGACTTGGATGCAAGAGGATATATCCAACAAATTTTACTGAAATCATCAACTATATTAACATAGAATCTGTAACCAGAGACAGATACAAGATAAGAATGAACCCATACATCAAGGTGTAGTAATTGTAAAGGAAAATTACTAGAAGAACTTGACAATGTGAAGGGTTGCTTATGACTTCTAGCAAGTTGACAATCATTACAAAATAAAGGCTAATGCAAAAAAATAGGAGTTGATAAGCTTCTACACACTTTAGTCATAGTTTGAAAGGATGGATGGCCTAGTCGTCTGTGCCAAGTTGTTGCAGGAGTCTTGATACATGACAAAGCATATGATGTGATAGGACTAGAAGAGTGTTGGCTGGATGAAGGTGTTTTAGATAATGAATGAACATGACAGTGCAAAGGATAGAGTCATCCCTTACTGATTCCCTTGAATAGTGGCTTCTGAGAGAGAAGATCCTTTGCAACATAACCATAGGGTGTAAATGTAAGAGAGCAATGATTATTGCTAGTAAATTTGTGGACATTTTGGAACATGAAGGACATTTTTCAAGTCAAAAAGACTTATCTTGGAGCATAAAATTTGAATCACTAATATGAGATATAGCCATACCTTCACCATTAGTAGAAGAACCATAGTCATCCATGTTGTAGGTGAGATGATTAGTAGCACCAGAATCCATGTACCAGGGATTTTCACCTAAAATATTATCACTGGAAAGCATATCAGATAGATTCTGTGGTGGTTCACGACCTTGATATGAAAAGTTCATACGTTGATAACTTTCAAGAGCCGAGTGACCAAGTTTTGAACAAATTTGACATATCAATTGAAGAAGGAGGGCGAAAAGATGAAGTAGAAGCTCCATGAAAACCACCTCGGAAATAAAAACCACGACCTCTACCACGAAAAGTAGAATTGTATGCAGGTCGAAGGTTACGAGAAGTACCTTGATTAGATGAAGCGAGAAACGCTTTTGATTCAAAGATCGGACGAAGAGAAGAATTTTTTCAGAATGATAATTTCTTCACTCGGAAGAAGACTTGTGAAGTTCACCAAATGTAACCTGAGGATATCAATTCTAATTGAAGTTGCAAATGCGTGATAATCGTCCACGACCACCAAGAACAGTGACAAGAAGTTCATCATCGGAAATACGAGATCCACACGCAGCTAGTTGATTTGAAATCTACTTGATCTCGGAGATGTAAGCAGAAACTTTAGAAGAACCTAGTTTGATGTTTTTTAATTGAGTACGAAGTTGAATTGAATGTGCTGAGGAAGAAGCACCAAATCATTTCTTCAAATTATCCCATAATTCCTTAGATGTAGAACAATCAGAAACATGAACAACAACACTAGCAGAAATCGAAGCATTGAGAAGAAGTAAAACGAAGGTATCTTCATCTTTCCAAGTAGCAAAGTTAGGATTCACAGTCGGAGCCAATCTTGTTGTAGAGGTGATGAATTGAGCAGGACATGGAGTAGATCCATCAACATAACCTAAGATATGGAATTTACGAAGAACAGGAGTAATAAGAGATTCCCATGTGAGAAAATTATCATCCTGAAGTTTAAGAGGAATGATATTAGCTAAAGTATGAAGAGAAAAAGATGTAATTAATGAATTTGAAGATTCAATGAGTCTTGACATTATTGTTTTGCACAGAAATCAGAAGAAGAAGATGAAGATTTTGATTGAATTTCTGAGAATTAGAGAAACAGTGGAGTGAAGATCGAACCAGAAAACCAGAGATCTAGGGTTTTCTGTCTGATACCATAATTGTCAGAGTACATGTGTCTCAATCTCATTGGCTCACTCTTTGACTTATGGGTGTTTGCCATAGTACTATTAACTATCTTTCTTGAGTTATGGGTGTCGAGTCATCTATGAGATACCGGATCTATATAATGTTGTATCTCTCCTTGTAAACTATAAGTTCTCATTAATGAAATTCTTTTGATTGTTATACAATTACAATGGTATCAGAGCTAGGCCATGTATGAGACGTAAGACCCAGTAAGACCCAGTAAGGCAGGGAAACCATATAGCGGTCCACGATGTAGAGGATTCACAGAGCCCTACACGTGGAGGGGGCATGTTGGAATACTAAAATAGTGCCACATAGCTTAACTCCTTAGACTAGATCCTAAATATAAGGTGTGGTGCCACTCCACTCATTTCCAATTGGTTTTGATTTGGAAGCCCACACATTTCTATCACGCATCGCGTTCCGACCATATCCCGTATTCCGAATTGCTAACCCGAATCGGAAGCCAAAATTTACAGAAAAGTCCTAGCTGTATTATCGTGAAGGGATAGGACTTCCCAGGAGGTTAGAACGGTAAATCGCGTTATATTAGCATTCCAACGTGATAACGATTCTCTAGTATGTCCCAGGTGTCATTCTCATGCACTTTAAAAACCTTCCACGTACTTATTGAGTTAGAATCGAAAAAAACCCAAGACAGCAAGCAACTTAGAAAGGTCATAATGCCAAATACATTGCTTTACCCAAAATGCAAACACTACTTCTCACACTGCCTTTCCTTTTGCACAACTAAAGCTCACAATCACAACCCAAGATCACTTCTCTAATGGAATCACCAAAAGAAATCCTTAACTACTCTTCAGTTGAAGAGTTTGTACGAGGTCTCCTGGATGTAGCTATCTCATCTCGGATGGCTTCTATTGATCTTGATATGTTTGATTATATGCCCTTTAATGTGAAAGCTTTAGATAAACAGATCAAGGAAATTGCTAAAGCCAATCGCATGAATAATCAGCAAATAATGTCTGAAATGACTGAGATAGTCAGGATTGCTCTCTCAAATGGAAATTTGAAGCAATATGAAATTGAAAGGATGAGTGATCGCAATTTGAAAAACAAGCTTAATGCAATAATCAAGAAGTGGGGCATTTGTATAAAGAAAAATACCAGAGATACGACTTCTCTTAAACCAAACTCACTTACATTCACCAGGGTACTTTGCGTCTTTCCTCAAATTGCTAGTGGGCTCTTGATTAAGAATCCAGAAAATTTTAAGCATAAACTTCCTGATGATGCAGCGAAGTATGTTGCGAAGACATATAGGCTTCCAATGGCAATGAAGCATATGGGTTTTGGTGGGCTTATTCCAAAGGATGTAAGTAATTCTGTTTATAATAAAATTCTTGAAGTTGCGTATTTAGCTTTTTTGGCCGAGTTCAGTTATGCAATCAATCCGAATTTGGGCAAGACCTTTGCGGATGCATATGGAGGCCAGCAAGGTCAAAAGACTGCTGCTATTAATGGTCCTATATCTCATACTGATAGGATCATTTGTTTGATGAGTATGGGATTGGATACTGTAGAAGCTGTTAGTAGTATGGTTGATGTTGCGAATCTAGCTATGGCTGCTTGTGGTTATGAAATTAGATATAGTATGGACACTTTACAAACATTAGTCCAAGGAAACAAGGTAAAGATTGTCGAGGATGATGGTGTTTATGCTCAACTTGTTGCCAGGGCAGCAGAAATAGCTGCGGTTTTTGTTCGTAGATGTGACAACTCAAGCGGAGCATCATCATCTTCACAGCAAGTCTCGGAAACAGCTTCTGGAGATATCAACAGTGACTAACTGTGATTGTACGTACTTGCATGGTGCGTGAGTTTGTGTATGATGGTTGTAGAACGAAAAATGCTGGAGATAACAATAACAATGTCTATATAGTCTGTACCTTGACAATGTTAGCTTATCGATTAGAAAGTTCGTGTACATATGTAGAAGGTTAGCTTTATGTTAATTTTGTTGTGCTTATATTAGACTACAGTTTGCAAATCTCGGGAACTCCTAAAGTAGAGAGAACCTAAAAATTAAAAATTGCCTCCAAACAATGCTGGAGAAATCGACCAGTTGATAAGAGGGTGCTTGCGTACTAGAACTAGCTTTAAGTTGAGAAATCAAAAGTTAGTCTGGGAAAGTAATTAATAATTTTAAAACAATAAATATTTTTTATTTGTTTTTTTGAGAACTACTTCGGGAGAACCAAAAACACTTTTATTTCTGGTTACCAAAAACACTCCAAGGGAGATCCAAATTCTTGTGTTCCTTTGGCTTGTTGCAACGAAACCAATCAATCTGCGCCTTCATCAATCAACCATGAGTTTTAGTTCATAAATTGCCAAGATGCTGTTTTTGCAAGAATCTATTTACAAATTAAGAACAACTTGGATCCTTCTAATAGAATTTTACATAAACACTTAGTTGGCTCCTGCAATGGTTTGGTTTGTACATTTCAACACCATCACTTGATTGTAGAACCCATTCATATCTGTAATTCTTTTACCGGAGAATATGTTTATCTTCCTCAACTAGTATTTGTTAAGGATGAAGACCTTGATCCTGATCGTTTTGGTATAGAGGGAGAAGGCCCAGAATTAGGGGGTAACATGTATAATAGTGTAGCATCTGGATTTGGGTATATTAGCTCAACCAATGAGTACAAGGTTGTTAGAATCCATTACCTCGAATATAAAGTAGGAAATGTCGAAGTATACACGCTTGGCAGTGGTTTTGGGTGGAGAGCAATAGGTAAAGTTTCCTATCGATTGGATACGTACAGGAAGGGTACCTATGTTAATGATGCAATCTATTGGACATCGTACAACAAAGTTGCGGCCTTTGACTTGGCAAAGGAAGAGTTTCGGTTACTGTCTGTCCCTCCTTGTATGCAAAACTGTCAGAACGAAGATAAATGTGGTATTGTAGCACTTGGAAGGCATTTGTGTCTTTATATGGATATAAATTACGTATGGAAATAACACTTTTAGAATCAGTTACGCCGAGGATACTAGGGTCTGGAAACATTCAAAAGATGGCATTTTCTCGGTTCAGTCTTGCTACAAAGCTTTGTCTAATAAAGAAAATTTAGTGTTTCCTCATAGGGCTGTTTGGAATAGTAAGGTACCACCACCTAAAGTGACTTTTTTTCACTTGGTTGGTACACCACAATTCTATACTTACCCAGCAGGAGTTGCTGCAATAAAATTTGGGGGAGGAAGAATATCTTATGGGATATGTCTTTTGTGATTAATTATTGCCATGATCTGAAATTGACCATGCATTCCGTTGGAGGAGGAATATCGTACAGTTCTCTTTTGTTTCCCCAGTTACATGATTTCCTTTTCTAGTTCTGCTTTGTTTCCTAACTTAGATGGATGATTCCTTTGAATTATTGAAGTCTATAAATAATAAATACTAGATAATAGGTCTAGCATTGTTGGGAACCAAAAGCACATCCGCTGAAGATTTTTGATCACCCAAGCACAGCTGCACAGGATACTATCCCAATTCCGTTGAAGTTATTCATCTAACTTCTTGGTTTTTGATTTTTTTTTTATTAGTTCAAAGATATATGGAGTCTCTGCCCTCGGATATTGTAGGAGAAATACTTTCTTGGGTTCCAGCTGAATCTGTTTTAGAGTGCAAATTAGTTTGTAAGAAATGGGTAACTCTCATCCGCGGAAGTAACTTTGCTAATATGCACCTCAGTCGCCAGCTTAACCATATACACGATGATGACGGGGACGGCAATGATAATCTAGCTGCTAAGGTGGAGCCATGTCTCTTTCTTGCTTGTTGCATAGTCGATCCCAATGTCAATAGGACTTTACTTTACCATGGAGGACAAGTAAGTGATAGGATTAGCATTCATGAGAAATACATTTATAATCAAAATCTGAAAAGGATCTATCATCCTCCTATGCACACGGACGCTATGTATTATCACTTAGTTGGCTCCTGCAATGGTTTGGTTTGTGCATTTCAACGACACAATACAATTCTGGATCCCATCTATATTTGTAATCCCCTTACCAGAGAATATGTTTATCTTCCTCAACTTGTTGTAAAGAAAGAAGATGTTGATCCTGATCTTATAGAGGAAGATCCTGATCTTATAGTGGAAGGAGAGGTTAATATGTGTAACCGCATAGCATGTGGATTTGGGCATGTCAGGTCTACTAATGAGTACAAGGTTGTTAGAATCCATTACCTCGATGAATACTATGAGGAAGGGAATGTCGAAGTATACACACTTGGCAGTGGTTGTGGGTGGAGAGCGATAGGTAACACTAGCTATGAACTTGCGACGATGTGTGGAGGTACGGGTACTTATGCCAATGATGCTATTTATTGGACTTTGTACAACAAAGTTGTGGCCTTTGATTTGGCTAACGAGGAGTTCCGGTTGCAATCTGTCCCCCCTCGTATGGAAAACCGTGGCCATGATGAACTGTGTAAACTTGTAACTCTGGGAGAGCATTTGTGTCTTTATGTGGATGATGAATTACGTGTGGAAATCTGGGCCTTGATGAGAAGCATCGACTCGAAGGAGGAGACCTGGCGCAAGGAGTTTGATATAAATTACCAAGCCGTAGTAGGTACTCGTAATAGGATGTTGCAGCCTATTTTACTTACAAAGAAGGGAGAAGTCATATTCTTATATGCTGGATCCGTGCTATACTGTTATGACCCGAACACAACAATTTTGAAGATGATTTCCAACGAAGAATCAGCCGACTATTTCGTATCTGTCGCAGCAATTGCTCACGTAAATACCTTTGCATCGCTGGAATCTATAGGAGAAAAATCAAAGAGATACTCGGTGCGTTCTGGCATGGTCGACACTATATGGGATGATACTAGCACAACCGTTGCCACGGTGGGAGGGCCGACCGAAGAATTTGACGAAACGACACCACTATGTGATTGCACGGATTCAGATTTGTAAACGAAAAAAACTTTGTAAAAGAAATGTTCGATCGCCGGAAGTTGGCCGGGAAAGTGGGTCAGGTTACGGGCAAAGTCCATCAGTCACCAGTCAAACGAGTCGATCCGTTCAGGTCAGCTGAGTCAACCCGGTAAAGCACTGAGTCAGGGTCTAGTCAGATGGTGAGTCAGAGTCAGCTGACTGGTCCAATTTGCCAAGGCCTAAGCTCCTGCTGCGCCTCATTGCGCATCACAACTTCAGTTCAGCCACATTCCACAGCTGCGCTTCATATCTTCCCAATCTCAGTAATACGAACAAATGAAGTATCTCTAGTAAGCACCCTTGTCAAAAAAAATACTGAAAGCGAAAAAAAGTTGCAGAGAGTAGTTGATCCAACTTATTCTAGATAAATTAACGAAATGGCTAGAACAGGAAGATTTACTTGAACTAGAGGAATTAGTGCAAGACGTGCTGCAACATCTCCAGATGATTCCTAACACTCCCTCCAAAGCAAATTATGAGCAGGCATATCTCCGTAGCTATTAGCGTACAATTAAAAATAAAACCCTTCTTATTCAACAACAACTCATATCACCTTGAATACATCACTCAATCAAATGAAGATCAGCACAATCAATACTCTCTTTCTCACCTAACACCAAGTTCATCTAATCTTTGTGAACACCAACTAAAATTCCGACTCTCGTCATCAGCAACATGTGCAAAATCAGCAAAGAACCCATCTCCAAGAACATCGCTATACTGAGAGAACCGAACAACTGTATCCCATGCCAGATCAATAGCATTTAGCTCCACATGAGCAAGGTTATGTAGTATATAAGCATTAAGTGGCAAACCTGACTTCTTGGGAGCTGGAACCTCCTTCGGAGAAACCTGCACTCATTTAAAAATAAATTTTAGCAACAAGCTCACTCAACACCAACAAAATTAACAATGACATTCGAACATTCTCTTATGAGATCAAAACGAAACAAGCCATCTTTTTTATGTGTAAGTAGCAGAATTTAAGGATAAATTGCATAAAGAAACCGTAAATGACAAATGCAAAAATATGCCTCAGGCTCTTATAAGAGAATAAGTATATGAATCTGCCTCTAAGAGATCAAAGTTTATGACATCTTATAACAACCAAAATTACATAAATCTTTGTGTGAAGCTAAAGTAACTGAAATGGGTACACTTTAGGTTTATAAAACAGATGAAAAGAATTGGAACCCATTTTGATATATCGTGTGTACTGTAAAGTAATGGAGCTGAACTGATGACATGTTTGAACTTTCCAACATAAAGAATCAGAAAGAAAATTGGTATTTAGGATAAGTAAGAAAAACTAGTACTTACAAACTGGGTTGCACCAATACCGCCACCGGTGTCCGACACAGAGTAATCGCAGGAGAAGTGGGAACAGTAGTCGGTGATTTATCATCTTTCCAGTTTGTTTCTCCATCAATTCATGTAAAGAACTCAATATACAACTTTGCTCAGTTAACCAAGAAAAACAATTACCTCAAATTAGTACCACTCAAGCAACTGATATCAATTGCTCCTTCACTTTGATTCGATTCAGCTACCCATCTCAGGACCATCAACAATTTCCTTTTTCAATTCAACCAACACCTAATAAATTCTTCATCACCATCACTGATTCTCAGAAACCTTAAAATACAACCATAAATCCTCTTTTCCCTTGCTCGAGTTCAAATCTCAATTCAAGTCTTCAAATCATGCAAACCTATCCTTTAATTTCTCAATATCTATCCCTAATTGAATTTCTAATTAATTTTGAAAATCCTAATTCATTGATTCATCGCTGAAAATGGAGAATCACTTGCTACCTCCTTTCCCTTGATCGCAACACAACTAATCCTCCTTCCTTTCTTGTTTTCAACTTTAATTCCACTCAATTTCGCAATCAAATCAAGAAACCCTAACCATTATTTCTCACTGACTTGCTCTTCTTCAATCGATGAGAAATATTAACCCAATCAAAATCTCAATTTTACTAACACCTTCTTGATTCAATTAATTCACTCAATTTTTCCTTGATTGACATGAACGGTCACTTGGTTACTCAATCTCAATCACCAACCCGAATCCTTCTGTAAACCTAATTGGTTTTGATTCGTATATATAGATTGTTCAGGTTTTATGAAAATCAATCAATCTATCTTCTTTATTCGTAAACGGAGGTAATCAGAGATGATTGTAATGGAGAAGAGATTGGGGTTTAAAGTTTCTCTGTTGGAGTTTCAGAACGAAGAAGAAAAAACAAAGAAGGAGAAGGAAGAAGAATTGAAAAGAAAAAGGAAGGAAAAAAAATGAAGTAGGTGTCCGGGATTCGATCCTGTTACCTTTAGGTATTTTTACCTAGTGTTTACTAAACTACCCCTCAATAATTAAAAGATTTCCAACCTCCGTGTCCTTTTTCAGTCCACTAAATTACGCGATTATCCTTCATTTGAGTTGTATTTCCCATAGTTTTAGTGAGAAATGGAAACATGGAGGGGCTCTATTGACATTTCATTGTTGATTGAAATCTATTTGGGACACCAAATCCAATCTTTTTGTGTTATCACTTATTATTTACAAAAAGTCGACCATATAGTGTACCGCCGCTTCTGGCCTACCACTATTGATGAATGACCAAATCTCCTTGGGTGAGGAAATATTGATACCACCCTTTGATCGATCAGCATAATGATAATCCTAACTATATTATAAGGTTCTGGCTGTTTCAGGTTTCTTTGTTTTTGCCCTTAGCTTTGAATTTGATAATCTTACAAATAGTATATGACGATCTCATTTATGTATTTTCTTCTTTGACAATCTCCATTTTTATGGATTTGTTTTTTTACTCTTCCATGAACATAAATTACCGGGTTTTGTACCTCTTGCATGCAATGACAGTAACTTTGTAACAATCACTTTGCTTAAACCGCTTCATTCTCTTGGAGACATAAACTAGCAATATTATGGGGTCTTCTAGGCAGCAATTGGAGATTAGAGCAGACTCCAAAGATGCAGTGGCTATGCTCCGTTTTCCAACTCATGCTTATGATAATTCTCTAATTTCAAAACAATTTACAAATCTACAGCAACCAAAGTTACAGAAAATCAATAAGAGAAACTTGATTGCATGCTACAATTTTTTTTTAGCACGACGGGTAACTGCTACTGCAACAGAATCAACATTCCTCCAGTACGCTGTCCACCATTTCTCTTTTCTAAAAAGCAAAACTAAAAATAAACCCCAAAATCCAGCTACAAATCCCATTGCAATCACACCGTAAAACAGCAGTCTCTCGTCCGCATCCTCCTGGTCATCTTTTTCAAGTGCATGTGTAGAGCCGATGTTTTGATCACCCTTGCAAACATTCATCGTAGGTGTACCGCATAATAAATCATTCCCAATGAAAACTGAACCATCCCAACTCAAAGTCTCAAAGTGAGTTCCTTCTGGAATCTTGCCACTCAACTTGTTGTAAGATAAGTTCATAAAACCAAGAGAATCCATTGATGCCAATGACTGGGGGATATTTCCAGACAGTCTATTCCAACTCAAATCCAAGGACTCTAAACCAGACATATCTCCCACATTGGCTGGGATATCACCCGAGAAATGATTATGTGACAGATTAAGCATGTAAAGTCCTTTAACAAACCTATCTCTTTGGAATGTTTCCGGTAAGATTGTTAGATGATAAATCAATCGCCGAGGTATAACTTAAGAATATCGCAAGTGGAGCACTGATCCCTTTGATCACCATATTCAACTTCACATCCTCGGATGCATAATAGGTAATTGTAGATATGTCTTCAAGTCTACTTAATAGCTTCTTCAAGTTGCCGATATTCCTAGGAATCAGGCCAGTGAGATTGTTTTGCGACAAATCCAGAATACGGAGTTCATGCAAATGAGTAATCTCTTCTGGAATCGACCCATTGAGCTTGTTTGACCTCAAAGAAAGGATCTGAAGGTCATGAAGTGAACCAAACTCGGTCGGTATATTGCCTTCGAAATAGTTGTCCGCTAAGATGAGAACTTTCAAGTGCTGAAGTTTACCGAATGAAGTAGAAAGAGAACCACTGAGGTTGTTGTCATTTAGTTGCAAATATTCCAGTAATCCTGCATTTGCAAGCTCATTTGGAATACCTCCAGAAAAATTGTTGTTGCCAAGGTTTAGATATGTAAGCTCGATGCAGTACCCTATACTAGCAGGTATATTCCCCGAAAGAGAGTTACTATCCACAGACAGTAGCGTCAACTGGGTTAGATTTCGAACTCTGATGGTAATGACCCAGATAATTGATTGTCAGAAAGAGAAAATTGAGTTACGTTTCTCAAATAACCCACAGAAGTAGGAATCGAACCAGATAGCTTATTCATATACAGAGATAAGTGATAAAGAGACCTTAGATTTCCTATATCTTGAGGGATTGGACCAGAGAGATGATTTTCATGAGCAAAAAGACGACGCAAGGCAGTCAAGTTAGTTAAAGAAGAAGGGATAGAACCAGTGAAAGTATTGGAGGATAAAATTAAAGCACTAAGAGACCTTAAATTTGATTTCTCGAGGAATGATGCCCAAAGGTTATTTGCACGGACCGATAAGCTAATCAAGTTTGTTAGATTGCATATTGAATCAGGCATAGAACATTCAGTTGGTTAAAAGATAACCACAGATTAGTAAGAGAATGCAAATTTCCAATTTCTTAGAGGAATTAGTCCACTAATTAGATTATTGGAAAGAGTAAGATGAGTGAGTTTTGAAAGATTACCAATTTGAGAAGGAATGAACCCGGAGAGTTTGTTTTCGCTTAAGTCAAGACTAACAAAGTTGGAAAAAGATGCGAAGTTAAAATCATGGAGTGCACCTGTAAACCCATACCTGCAAGATTCAATTCCGTGACACTTCCCTCGTTGTTACAAGTAATTCCGTACCATTTGCATGGACTGATTGTACCATTAGTAGAATTTGTGTTCCAAGATGGAAGGAGAGAAGAAGTTTGGTTGATAAGAGTTGATTTCCATTGTAGAAGAGCTTTTACCTCTCCATCTAGTTGTACCTGTTTTGCAGATGGTGTTAGAGGATTATACAGAGGGTTTGGGATGTCAATATTAACTTATGCACCATCAAATGCTGTGTGGTGGGCATCATACTCCGTCACCCAGAGACTTGTTTGGGGTGGAGTTGGTTGTTACTTCTGTAAAAAGGAAGAGAATATCAATGAGAATGGTAGTAGTGTGAGTAGTTTCCGGCCTGATTCGAAAACTGTAATGGCAGTTCAAGGATTAAGTGCAGCAATGGCTGGTGGTGTTTCAGCTTTAATTACAATGCCGCTTGACACAATCAAGACGAGATTACAGGTCCTCGACGGAGAAGGGAACGATAAACGGCCTCCGACAATCGGACAGACTGTCAAGAATTTAGTAAAAGAAGGTGGTTGGTCTGCTTGTTATAGAGGATTAGGTCCTAGATGGGCTTCAATGTCCATGTCTGCTACTACTATGATCACAACTTATGAATTTCTTAAACGAATGTCTGCGAAAAATCAAGAAAGCTTAACATGATATATGATGATCAAGATAAAGTTTAGTTCTCTAATCTCTGCTAGCTTATATAACTTGATCAAAACAGAGTTTTGTTCTCTATATCTGTTTGGGGTTTGGGGTTTTTTCTCTGTTTTGTTGTTCTTTTGCTTTTCTCATTGTATTATCTTTTGTTTTTTCTTCTTCTAGTATTATGTATAAAAAAATGTTATTAAGAGGAAGTTCATTCCATACATTTGAAATAATGGAAAGTTCTTGAAAAGAAAAAGGGGGTCTTGTTATCAAATTCATGGTCTCCAATAACTTGGGCTCATAATCTTTTCTCAATGTGAGTGAAATTTGGCAAGGGTTGAAGTTTGATGTATTCCACTAATTATAATTAATGAAATAAATTAGTCATTTTGAGAATCTTAATTAAAGAAAAGCAAAAATCAGAAACTCAAGATTCTTCTACAAATGGAGTTTGTCTGTTTTGATTAAGTCTTATGGATAAGATTTTTGTAGGGTTGGGTAAAATATTTGCACTTGCAAGTTGCAATTTGTTTAGTATTCTGCACTCTGTAGGAATTGATTAATCTTTGTGAGAACTCAATTAGCTTTATCTTAAAAATTAAGTCATTACTTTGTCACTAACTGATAGTATCTGATTGTTGAAGTGGCACCCTTTATATCTGATTTTTTTATTGCGGATATTGAGATTTTGGATAACATGTGTACCTACCGACCTGTCTTAGAAAAATAAAGAACAGCTGTGCTCTGTTTAGGTTGCATACCTTTGGAATGAGTAACTGGTCTGCAGGGGAAATGATAGTTTTAAGGATATCAGTTTTGCTTGATGCACCAAATAAAAAAAAGTAAATAAGTGGTACTTATGTGCTTTGCAATTAGGGGTGAGCAAAAAGTCTGTAATCGCGGATTTCACCCATATTCGTCCGTAAAATTGTGGGGTGAAAACGAATCCCCAAGATTTATAAGCCAGACACAGTTAGATTTTCCGAATCCGCACTTTTAGCTGTTTGGTTGCGGTTGGACTTTGATATCTACGAATTTACCTGCACTATAAGGTAATAAAGGAAATTAATAAAAGTATTTAGGATAATATTTTTATCCTATCATTCTCGCTCAATTGAGCACAGATGCCACAATCCAACTTGAGGAAATTACATTTCTCATACCATATATGTACCAAAAAGAGGATAATCCACATATTATCAAAGTGTTGGTACCTTCCTGTGGGATCCCATTTGATTTCTGTTGCCACAAAATAGCTCCCCGGTCGCCATGGTTTCAAGCTCATCAACATTGTAGAATTCCAACTGTCCATTGAAATGTTTCAACCCAGCAAGAAGTATGAAACGACCAATACCAGATCAATATAGCGCATTTGCATTCTTTCCTCGGAGCGTTGTGCAAGCGGATGTTCGAACTTCAAAACTATAAACTAGGCTCTGGATTGGGCTTTGAATAATGGGCTGGTTAAAAGAGTTACTACAAGAATGATTTTTTTGGGCACTACTCAAAAGAACTATGATTTTAGGCATACAAAAAACTTTCAAGGCATACAAAATGATATTCCCATCTTGAGTGACCTTATAAGGGGTAACCTATGGGTAGCTCAATTACCTATATACCCTTAATACAAAAATCTAAAATCAGTTTTCTAAAAATCAAAATCACTTCCCTTAACATCTCTTCTTCTTCCTCCCTCTGTAAACTCTTCCCCACCCGCGAAAAAAAATTCATCACCGTGATTAATTGTCGATTCTTAAAATTTGAGTGTCGATTAAACTGAATTACATAATGACTCGTACAAAGAAAAGCAGAGACTAGGCAAACCAAATCGTCTTCTAATCCATCAATTGAAGAAGAATAACCAATTGAAGATGAAGGTGTGAAACCGAAAAATCAACCACCAATTGAACCAGAAATTGAACCAACCGCATCTCCAACTCGAAACGAGGATAAGAAAGTAAGTTTTACAAACCCAATCTCCTATTTGTTGTTTTTCATCGATTAAATGATTCTACATTGTTGTTCTACTAAAATTGAGTTATGCGTTTTTAGCCGAACCGTTCTTCACAAAAGCTTCATGTAAGTGTATATGAATAGTTCGGCTGAAATTTCATGAAATTTCAAGCCGAACCTAGTCACGAAAAGAGATGCACAGTGGGTTCCTAAGCGTATTCGATAATCATAATATGTGCCGAACCTAGCACATTTACGAGGTTCTACTATTACGATATTCACAATATGTGCCGAACCCAATACAAAATTATTAACCCGTAAATGTACATGATCGTTCGGGCTTATATTCTACTTATTCAAATTGCCGAACAACGTGTTTCCAACAAAGTTCTGCGCTCACGAATTTCTAAATATAAGTCAACCCTAAACATTTTTTCTTCCGTGACAGTTCAAAGTAGGGTTCTCTGTTAGGACAATTCGACCAAGCCGAACTTCCGGTCTACAAGGTAGGTTCTACTCATAATAAACACTTTCTTTCGTGTCGAACCCCGCGAATGTACCTAAATGACTACAATTCAAGGGTAACTAAATTTCTCACTTTCCCCTTCTCCTTCTAAAAAAACCTAACTTTTTTTTTTTCTTACTCAAATTTTTTTATTAATCCTAAAACTAATCACTAATCACTAATCATTAATCACTAATCGAATTATTTTAACTAATCATTAGTATTAACACTAATCCTAAAAGGGCATATTTGCCATTACCAAAAATATTTAGTTAAGGGGCTTCTGATTTTGCTATTTACACTCCTTTTTTGTCTTTACTTGGTATGCCCTAAAAGATTTCTGTATGCCTAAAATCATAGTTCACTCAAAAATAGTAGGGGACTACTAAGTGATAAAATATCTACCCTATAACTATAAGGGGTGTCCTAAAGTGTGGAAATGACTAACTTATCCTTAACCTATATATATTTAACCACCTCCTCCCATCACCACCACCTATATATATAACCACCTCCTCCCATTACCACCGCCGCTCACCACCACCACCACCTTCGAACCACCACCACAGCCACCTCTATATATAACTTAATTTAAATCATTAAAAAAAAATCAAAATTATAACAAACCCATTAATTGTCATTCGCTATTGGTTGAAAAAATGAGAAGTAATCATCAAAATGAGTTGAAAATGGAAGTTGCAGAGATAAGTTCGGCTAGGAATTATCTGAAAAACTTTGTCAAACTAGCCGACCTCAACTTTAATGGAGGTTTTTCTTTCATAGAAAAGTTCGGTTACGTCGCAGTTTTTTTCTCCTAACCGAACTTTTCTCTGAAAACCTATATATGAGTTCGATACGTCGCAAATTTTTTCTCCTAACCGAACTTTTCTCCAAAGAGAAAACTCCATTAAAAACCGAGTTCGGCTACCTATGTTTTTAGAAATATTAGCCGCAACTACACACTTGCAAATGAGTTCAAGCTACTGTTCTTCAAATGTCGTAGCCGAACTTTATTAACCAAACCGAAATCAATTTGTAAATTGTTCATTTTTAAACTTGAAGCATAACCTTAATATGATTTGGCATATCAACTCTGCTTCGATTTTAAACTTGCTAAACCCTTTATACAAGGAATGCCTTATTCTAATCTTTTTTTGCAAATTATGTTCAAGAATAGCTCGGGATAGGGATATTGCTTTCTCACCACGTCCTACCTTAGTCTTTGGTCGACTTTTTGCAAGCAAGTGGCCGAGCAAGTCAGGATATCTTTGATCCGGTATGGGAAAAACACTTATGCCATTGCAAGTTACTATTCCTTCTGATATGGTAAACAAAGGAAGGCAGAGAGAAGTCATGGATCAGATTGGTGATTTTGTCAATGCTGAATCTGCTATTGGTAACAGGTTTGAAGTTAAGCTGTTGGTTCCTCTCAACTCTCCATTGACTAGGAAGGTTGTTATTAATACTCCTAATAAAACCTTTTATATGTCTACTTTTTATCCTCGTCTTCCTTTCCGTGCATGTAAGCGCTGTTTAGTTCTAATTCATGATGAAGTTAGATGTCGTGAGATTCAAGTTCAAATTTTCGTTAGAGCTCTGCCATTTGTTTAGTATTCTGCACTCTGTAGGAATTGATTAATCTTTATGAGAACTCAATTAGCTTTATCTTAAAATTAAGTCATTACTTTGTCACTAACTGATAGTATCTGATTGTGGAAATGGTACCCTTGTGTTTGTTTTTTCTATTGGGGATATTGAGATTTTGGATAACATGTGTACCTACCAACATGGTCTTAGGGGTTTGAATTTGACTCATGGGTAGCACATATGGAAGTGGTTGTTTCAGTAAGTATTGATAGGGTTTGAATTTGACTGTTGAGATTCCGGAAGGTGATTTTGATGATCTTCACTCCTATTACTATATATTTTACTTACTTTTAATCTTAATTATAAGTTTAGTTATGTACTTCATTCTTTGTAATGTCTTTGTGGAGCTTGTTACCACTTCTTAAACGGAACTATTGGGATGGCTGTCTAGCCTAAGAATTGTGAAGTTCTTGTTTTAATATATTTTGCCAAAAAAAAAAAAAAAAAAAGAACATCATGGTCTTAGAATAATAAAGAACAGTTGTGCTCTGTTTAGGTTGCATACCTTTGGATTTAGGAACTGGTCTGCAGGGGAAATGACTGTTTTAAGTATATTACTTTCGGTTAATGCACCAAACAAAGAAAAGTAAATAAGTGATTCTAAGTCATGCTCTGCAAATCTGCAATGGAAATATGTACAAGTTTCTGGTAACTCTTTTAACCAGCCCATTAGTCAAAGCCCAATTCACAGCCTAGTTTCTTGTTTAAAGTTCGAACATGCACTTGAAAATCCTTCCACATCTTTATCCTTAAAGGCCTTGACAAATAAAGCTCTCACATTGAACGTGATGAAACCCTCGCTTCCTATTGACTTAGAAAGGCCATTTCTAATGCAGAAGCTATGGTGAGGACACTTGGCATAACTCTATTAGTTGTAATTAAAATTTGGTTATAATTTGGATATATAAAATACTTAACTGTCTGTTAGTAACGGTGTTGAAAAAAAAAAGTAGGTAGACAATACTTATATTAGAATTTAAACTTGAATTATTTAGTTACACCGTGTTTACACCTATACTTAACTGAACTTTAGCAAGGGTGGACAGAACTCACGTCCAAACCATTAAATAAATTAATTAATTAAAAGAAAAACAAAAAAAAAAAAAACGTGAAACTCTTAAAACGGAATTCCTGTTAAAAAAGGAAATCATTAACACACTGTTGATGGTGGCTTTTACTTAGGGGTAAAGTCGTAAAACCCTAGTCAGACAGTGACGTCACAAAACTTGAGTAATAATGTCCAAACCAAGCACATTTATTGAACCCTTTAATTTGTCTGCAGAAAATTACCAGGGTACCTTTTTTTAATGCTAATTAGGGTTTCGACAAGCCAAAACCCTAATTCTCACACCGCACGTGCCAATGGCTCATCATGCCAGCCACATCCTGCCGCGCCAAGGCACGCCAACCATGCTAGCCGCACCACCATGCCAATGGAAAACCGTGCCATCCACACCTACCGCGCCAAGGCACGCCAACCATGCTAGCCGCACCACCGTGCCAATGGCAAGCTGTGCCAGCCACACCTACCGCGCTAAGGCATGCCAACCATGCTAGCCGCACCCCTGTGCCAATGGCAAGCCATGCCATCCACACCTACTGCGCCAAGGCATGCCAACCATGCTAGACGCACCCCTGTGCCAATGGAAAACCATGCCAGCCACATCTTCTCGCTAAAGCATGCCAACCATGCTTGTCGTTCCAACACGCCATGCACAACGCTGGTTACTAAAACAAAGGCCTGCAACAATCTACGGCCATCCTTTCATCTAAGACGCAAATCTTAGCCGTCCAAGGTTACCAGACAACGCATGGTAACCTTTAACCCAAAAACCGTAGCTTGGTCACGGTCCTAGCTTGGTCACGCCAAACCCTTAGCCCCACATGCCAAGCCAAACCGCACATTGCCTTGGCCCTAGCCATGCTAGCCGCACCATGCGCCCTTGGCCGCGCCATGCCAAGCCAAACCATTCACACCAAACCCTGGCCCTAGCCATGCTAGCCGCACCATGTAACTTTAGTTACACCGTGTTTACACCTATATTTAACTGTACTTTAGCAAGGGTGGACAGAACTCACGTCCAAACCATTAAATAAATAAATTAATTTAAAAAAAAAAGTGAAACTCTTAAAACGGAATTCCTGTTAAAAAAGGAAATTGTTAAAACACCAAAAAGAGGAAATCGATTGAAATGAGGAGTTCGTGCCAAAAACGGAATGGGCCTTTCTTTACATTTATATTTATAAAACCTATAAGTTCGATCTATAAAACCTACATTTTTGCACAAGTGAATGTCAAACTACCTGGCCAATAAATCGCCGACGTACGACAATAGGAGACAACAAAAGTTACTTCCATATTCGGTAACTACAAAGCAATTTAACACAACTATTCAACTGTAAAGTCAGAATCCATACCTGATGCAAAAGCCATACAACAATTCCTTGCAACTCCACATTCCATTGCATCCGTTAATCCAGCTGGCATCTTCCGGTGCCTCAACATTCCTCACAATTGCACTCAAAAGTTAGTGCTTGGACAATATTTGAACAACACAAAATTGGTTAAAAAGACCAAAATCAACAAATTATGGGTGAAAAAGACATCTAGATTTTGATACTGTTTAAATGGACAAAAATACAAAAATAGTCAGGATGTAAACAGTTTCATCCTACCCATTTTTAAATACTTTTTCTTTTTTTAATTTACATCAGGATGCATCCAGTTTCATCTTTGCTATTTTTTAAGTTTAAGTCAGGATGAATCCAGTTTCATCCTCGCTATTTTTTTTTGTCCATTTCACCCATACTAATTTTTACTAGTCTATATAAACCAGGTTTTAAAAATATTTGGACAAATGACCCATTTTCCGTTTGAACAACACCGCCAGACTTGAAATGGAAGTTATCTCGATCACCGGTACAAATGGTTCAAAAGAGAAAGTTAGTTATTTTCAAGTTTGTAACTAAGTTTGTTTATTAGAGCATCTCCAACGGGACTAGCAAAATTTCCTAAAAATCAGGCCACATAGGATTTGTAAAGATTTTTCAAAATTTACTTCTCCAACGCGAACGTGGTGTTGGATGTGAAGATGACTTGGCACGGTAGTTATCAACACATCCTCTACCCCATCCTCTCCTCTGGTTTCAGAGGTTTTGCTAGAGGATGTGAAGCATCCTAGTCACCATTTTTCTCCAAAATTTATAAGTTTTATCACGATTGAAAAGCCATATCGCTTTCTATAGTTTTGTATACGCAACAATTTCCCATTAACGAGTTCACTTGAAACTTCATGACTGTGGAAAGTATACTAAATTGAAAGTTTAACAAAAGGACACAAGACAAAGATTTGAAATTGGCAAACATTTAATCTTGTAATCGATTAACTTCATTTAAATCGAGATTGATGGTATTGGCAATAGTAAAATAAATTTAGATTGTTGATAAAAATTTGATTTTTTTCCCAATCAATCTTAATAGATTTTATATTTATCTCATGATTAATTAACTAAACCAGCTTTAGTTAAAATTAGATTGATTTCATGATTAATCATGATCATCACAAAACAATACGTAATACATCCTAATATAAATAACTGATTATTTAGGATAATTCACAATTGTATAGCCAAGTAGATATCGTACAAGTTGACACTTGATTTAACCTCAAACATATACGGTTGGAGACGAGTTTTATTTTCCTCCTAAAATTAAGGCTTTTTAATAATAAAACACTTCAAGGATGTCTTTAGAAGACAACCACGTAGGAAGCTAAGGACATCCCATTGGAGATGCTCTTAGCAAAGAGTGACTTTGATCTATCCCTCTTGACAGTTGATTATTTCTTCCTCATAATCGCAATTGGACAACCAAATTTGAAATTAATGCATATTCCCTCCGTCTTAAATTATTAGTCTGATTTGACTAAGTCAAGATATTAGGGAGATCGGAGGAGTGTACAAAACTACCCCTATTAAATGATATATTATTACTAAAATTAAAAAGAAGTGTATGGAGTATGTAAGAAAAATACATTGGTAATTATAATATTTATAGAAATATTTAAATACAAGATAAAAATAAAAATCTTTATGAATTGATTTAGAACGCGTAATTGGGGGATATGAAAACTAATTGGGGGATATGAATTACTTCCCCCAACCAAAGGTGGCTGCTAAGGGGTTTTTTTTGGATGCAAAAATACTAAAACACCCTTAGATTAATTAAAAACATTATGAAAAGACTGTTATGCCCTTTCCCCTAAAACATAAAATCAAATAACCAAATTCATATATCCCCAATTCCGGATTTGATGATCAAAAAAAAAAAAAATCTTCATCTTCTTCCTCATCGTTCATGCCTCGAAGAACCAAATCGATAGCAAAACCGAGAACCAAATTGATTGATCAACAAACACATGAACAAAGAATCGAGAACATTGCTCAACAACTAGAAGAGGATGCATCAGCGAGCTCGGATGATCAACCACTCGCAGTCATGGCTTCTCTGAGAAGGTAAGTGATTTTTTGAACTCATTTATGATTGTTTTAATCGATTTGTAGCCATGGGTTTAGGTTAGAATCGCAACAATAGCCGAAAACTGTCGAGTTACAGAGAGTATAAGATAGGATCTAGGTTTGAATACCATGCCGGTTTAGGTACTTAGGCATAGCATTTGGGATGAATACCACGCCGGTTTCAATTTCTGATAGTGAATTTGCAAGACCAGATACAAATTGGGTTGAAGACTATTCCTAGTCAACAAAAACACACAGGAATAATTTTTTGTACCGGCATTGTATCTAGGTTTCGTGAATGCAGTACTTAAAAACCGGATACATTAGTTCAATTCAAAAATGCCTAGAGTACACTTAAAACATACAGAACATCACCGAAATTGTGCTCAATACCGGCACACTATTTAGGTTCCATAGGATGTCGGTACTTTCACGATACCTGGGATGCTCGATATTTAAAGTTTTATGCCGTAATATTGAACCCGAACATAAACATTCCAAGAGATGAAAAATTTAGTCAGTTGAAGTTCTCGTACTTTCTAGCTTATGCGGTGAAGGCACTCGGGTCAAGTCGTTCATCCGAAATCAAAGCAATATTTGACAAAACACCTAATGAATTCGATAGCTTCGACGATGTGCATCTTTATGAAGGATACCAGGGACTACCAATTAATCAAACTGGAGATTCCCATTTGTTGACGTCAAATTGGAGCCTCAACTTAGAGTTTGTTAAAGAACTCCTTCGTTCGACGTGCGAAAAACCCTCAAATTCCCCAAGCCCGAAGTGATCCAAGGTATCATTTCTGTTTTATTTACCCATTTGAAACCAGTATAAATGATTTACTAATTTTATTCAATGGTGTTTATGCAGCCAATGGATTTGCTTGGAGGACATAACAAGAGGGTCAATTTGGGAGAGTGGTGGTGAACGTGAGTGCACTTGCAATCCTTGAAGGTACTGGGAACAAATTGAGGACGATGAGCATGATGAAGGGGAAAGTGAGGAGGAAGATGACGAGGTTCATCCAAGTCAATTAGCAAGCCAAAGCGAAGTTGGTGGGACGAGTCAACAACCAACACAAGGCAAGGGCAAGGCGCAACAAAGTTAAAATGTTCCTAAGACACATACCGACATATACGGAATGCTCAAAACACTGCGATCGCGTCCCCGATATAAATTACTATGCGGAACAATCAGTTTACATTATTTGGTTTCTGTATAGAAAATGACATGTACCGGCATGGTGTTGTTTGCTAACGTCCATGCCGGTATTACAAATTTCCAAATACTCATAAATATGTGACAGAAAACCGGCATCCTCGACATATAAGTTTCTATGATTTCGGTATCATATACCGCATCCTCGACATTTAAATTTCCATGCCAGGTATCATATACACCGCATCCTCGACATTTAAGTTTCCATGCCGGTACCATAACTTTGAAGATTATGGCAATAACACCATACCAAAAAAAAAAAATGGAGAGTACTAATGAAATAGAGAGGTTTACGGAATTGGAGACAGGTTTATCTACACACTTCGTAGGGAATAATTGGAACCTTTTGAAACTCCCCTTGTAGCTTCTTCCAATGCTTCCTCGCTGAAGGTATGTTGATTCAGCCATACCGAAAAGAATGATCAAGTTGAATACATTATATTCAAAAATGTTGCATCTTATCGTACCACATCACATTTGGTCACCGAAAGTGGTGGATTGCGAACATTAATAGAAATGTTTAGTGGGGACTCAAGACCGAAAGATCTATTAATATTCTCAGTTGCATATCCAGATTTTAAAATGACCCCAAAAAAAAAAAGCGTCACCTCAATGATGATAGTAGAAGAAACATGAAAAATTGTCGATATGAGGATTGATACTTACCCAATACCACCAAGCGGGAACACCGTGACAAGATGTGACCAGGCGCTTATGGCCAAAATCCGATGGCCGACTAAAAAGTTGATACAAAATAAGAGATTGTAATCAATACTAGCAATTTAATTAGGGTGATTTAGTGACAATCAGATGAAACATCTGATAGAAGTAATTAGAGTTCTAGTAAAACCAAAAAATAAATAAATCTGAGAGATACAAGAAAAGAATCACCCGTCCTTTAGCAACTTCTTGTTTGGCATAGCGTATGAACCTAAACATACTGACCCTCTCAGGAATACCATATATACCAAAATTTAGAAATTGAGGTAAATCTCATTTCTGAAAGAACACAAATTATCAATCAAGATTGAGAACAGACCTTTTGAATGATCTCATCTATGCTCAAAACACCCAAGATTTATCGTCCGACATAGAAATTTCAATGCCTAACAATCAGTTTACATTATTTGGTTTCTCGTATAGAATCGACATGTACCCAAAGCATGGTGGTGTTTGCAACGTCCATGCCAGTATTTCAAATTTCCAAATACTCTTAAATATGTGACAAACCGGCATGCAATCTTGGTTTGAATACCATGCCTGTGATGTTCTTGAATGGGGCTGTGGATATTTTGTCCCAAGATACAAAGTTGTATGAATACAATGCCGGTTATAGAGGTTCCTGCGTAGTATTCATACAACGAGCATGCCGGTATTAAGCTTTTTCGAGACGTAAATGGCGGTTTCGAAAAAAAAATCAAATTTTCGACCTCTTTGAAGCATTACCCGTGTGTTGGGGTTGCTTGTATGTTGAACATGTTTACTTTCTTGAGTTGGTTCTTCACAAAACACTTCATGGTCACTAAAATCATGATTCAAAGGTGTTGGTTCATCATATAACTCCAATTGTGAGTTGTTATCATACAATCAAGATTGAAGATATGATTGTTGTAGTTGAGCTAAAGATTCAAATTTCTGCACTCTTATCACAATCATCTTCCATTTTCAAAAAACAAATTCCACTCAATTTTTTCCTCTCCTTCTACTCATCACTCACACAAATTAAAATAAAAAATCAAACTAATATATCCCCAATACTTAAGATTTTACTAATTAAAATTAATCACTAATTAGGATTAGTGAGGGCTAGATTAGGAATTAAAAATAATTACATAGGGGGTCACCCAAAATTGCTATTGGGACACCGTTTTTGTCCTGTAGCTATATCCCCCAATTAGTTTTGATATCCCCCAATTGTGGGTTCTTGATTTAGTAGATTTGTTTCCTATTGAGGAATATATCATTTAATATTTAGATTGGTGATATTTAAAATAATTTTATACTTGTAAAAGTTTGAAGGATATATTTGAGAGTTTGACTAAAAAATATGACTATAAAAATGTTCGTCTGATTATTTTAGGACAGGATTTAAAATAGAATAGAGGACAAATTTTAGGACAAGAGGGAGTATTCTATTAATATACTCCAGACCGTAATAAACAATTTAATTTAATTTTTCTGTTTCTATTTTGTAGTCTCATCATCTTTAAACTCATAAAAATTTATTCGCTGAACGCTGGATTAATTGGGCATCGACAATCGGAAGTAAAATTGTTCCCATTGCAATTTCCATTTCTCTCCATACAGAAATTAACTTATTGTATTTGGAATTTTATGGAAGTCTAAATTCAATTCGGAAATCGAGTAATTGTCATATTATATTATGACTTCTTTTTTTACAAATTAATACAGAAAGGTAAAGGAAAGAAAACAAATATTTGCCGTGCTAGCCTACCAGCGAGCCTCATGAGGAACAAAGTCGGGGAGCCGAAGCGGATAGTGTGACTAATGTCTTCGCAAGGGGGGCAAACTAACTCTACCGTCCATGTTAAACTCTGTAATATTGTGCCATCTGGGACTCGAACCTGGGACCTCCTGGAGCGCATGAAACCTCTGTGGAGGGCATGAAACCAGCTGATCTACCGTCCATGTTAAATTCTATAATAATGATTCTCATTAATCATTCAATATGAATAAAGTTTATATTATTGTAAATAATCTTCAGTTATTTGAAAATTTAAAATAAATGGAGCAACTAAATTTTATTATTACTAAATTTATTATTATAACTTGGAACTTGGGCCGACCCGAGGAACATAACTCATGGACTTGGGCAACACCTCAATGGGTTCCACGGGTTCAATGGGCAATCTGGGCAAAGAATTCCTAGCTCGGGTCTTCCTCGGCCAAGCCTTCGAACCCGCCCAACCAACCCAAGTCCCACCCCTACACCAAGTTAAAAGAAAAAAATGCCCGATGCGTAGCATGGGCACAAATTTAGAAAGATTTAATATTAGTAGAATACTTTTACTATTAATCATATCGGGACGGGGCGAGGCGAGACAAAGCCGAAGCCGAGCATTACTAAATCAAAACTATGGTAAAAAAAAAGAGCCCTCTTTTCAAAAAAAAAAAAAAAATGTTATTAAGAAAAAATGTTATTAAGAGGAAGTTCATTCCATACATTTGAAATAATGGAAAGTTCTTGAAAAGAAAAAGGGGTCTTGTTATCAAATTCATGGTCTAACTTGGGCTCATAATATTTTCTCAATGTGATTGAAATTTGGCAAGGGTTGAAGTTTGATGTATTCCACTAATTATAATTAATGAAATAAATTAGTCATTTTGAGAATCTTAATTAAAGAAAAGCAAAAATCAGAAAGTCAAGATTCTTCTACAAATGGTGTTTGTCTGTTTTGATTAAGTCTCATGGATAAGATTTTTGTAGGGTTGGGTAAGATATTTGCAAGTTGCAATTTGTTTAGTATTCTGCAGCACTCTGTAGGAATCTGATTAATCTTTATGAGAACTCAATTAGCTTTATCTTAAAAATTAAGTCATTACTTTGTCACTAACTGATAGTATCTGATTGTTGAAGTGGCACCCTTTATATCTGATTTTTTTATTGCGGATATTGAGATTTTGGATAACATGTGTACCTACCGACTTGTCTTAGAAAAATAAAGCACAGCTGTTCTGTTTAGGCTGCATACCTTTGGAATGAGTAACTGGTCTAGGGGAAATGATAGTTTTAAGGATATCAGTTTTGCTTGATGCACCAAATAAAAAGTAAATAAGTGGTACTTATGTGCTTTGCAATTAGGGGTGAGCAAAAAGTCTGTAATCGCGGATTTCACCCATATTCGTCCGTAAAATTGTGGGGTGAAAACGAATCCCCAAGATTTATAAGCCAGACACAGTTAGATTTTCCGAATCCGCACTTTTAGTCATGATTGGTGTTGACTTTGATATCTACGAATTTACCTGCACTATAAGGTAATAAAGGAAATTAATAAAAGTATTTAGGATAATATTTTTTATCCTGGGTTAAGTGGCAAAATGCCCCAAAATGAACCCCATAGTTGTGAAAATGCCCCGGACGTTAGGCGAAAGATTAAAATGCCCCAAAATGATATCGAAATGCCCCGGCACTGCTAAAGTTTCGTTAGGCATGGTTAAGTGGTCAAAATCGAATCATGTGGTCCGCACGTGTGATAACATAACATTTATACCCTTTTGACAAATTCAATCAACTCTTATGTTGCTGGGATGATGAAGACACACTCGAGACCAGATGATGAATCAAACCCAAAACCAAAGATTTAGTAATTCATCATGCCTATGTTTTAGATAATTTAAAGCAGAACCATGTTTCAGAAATCAAAATTGAAGCCTAATTAGCTGCTGAAGCCCGTTAGGTATGATGGCATCTAACAAGACTAGCTATAAGTTTGGGATAAATAGATCACCATATTAAGAAATTCCCATAGCCGTGAATGAGAAAATTAAATCCCCATTGAAAGTTACATGTTCTTCCCAAATTGAAATCACCTCAACCAATCCAATTGAACCCAAATCAAAGGATTAAGCCCCTAAGATGTAAAACAAAGAAAGAAAAACCAACATCTCCATGGTGCATTACAAACAAAAGCTCACGCGAATAATTTCGTCTTATTAAATCAGTCATCTAATCTGCATAATGATGTATACACCATATCAAACCGCAGCAGCAACATTTTTCAATTAGGGCTTTATAGAATGGAGATTTTAGTTTCCTAAAATGGGTTTGAATTTAAACCATAATTGATACCTAAAAATCCATACATCAACCCTTAACTGATTTATAAACTCCAAAATCCTTAAATCCATAAACACCTGAATCTTTAACTACTTACAGATACCAAAGAGAGCAAGGTTGAGTTTCGAAAACCCCAAATCGTAAAACAAAATTAGGGTTATAAGTTACCGGTTCTTGGGCCGCAACTTTGCTGGCTCATCCCCGTCTCTCGATCTCTCTCTGTCTCTCCCTCTCAATCTCTATCGTTTCGTGTTTTGATATTTCGTGGTTTCAACGAACCACATGTGTGGCAGGTGTCGGGCTTAAGTCTACGTGTCATCAGCTCCACATTGCCCACGTGTAATGGGTTCATTAGCACACGTGTGACGCCATTGTTTCGGGCGCTATTTCGTCGATGGGCAAAAGAGACCATTCATGTAACAGTTGACCAGTCACAAAAATTAAAATGCCCCATTTTGACTATTATAGGCAAAATTAACGCCTGGGGCATTTCGATATCATTTTGGGGCATTTTAATCTTTCGCTTAACGTCCGGGGCATTTTCACAACTATGGGGTCCATTTTGGGGCATTTTGCCACTTAACCCTTTTATCCTATCATTCTCGCTCAATTGAGCACAGATGCCACAATCCAACTTGAGGAAATTACATTTCTCATACCATATATGTACCAAAAAGAGGATAATCCACATATTATCAAAGTGTTGGTACCTTCCTGTGGGATCCCATTTGATTTCTGTTGCCACAAAATAGCTCCCCGGTCGCCATGGTTTCAAGCTCATCAACATTGTAGAATTCCAACTGTCCATTGAAATGTTTCAACCCAGCAAGAAGTATGAAACGATCAAATACCAGATCAATATAGCGCATTTGCATTCTTTCCTCGGAGCGTTGTGCAAGCGGATGTTCGAACTTTAAAACTATAAACTAGGCTCTTGATGTAGGACATCCGTTAGATTTATGATTAGTATTTTTATTATTATTGCTAGAACTTAATTAATTTAGAGTAGTATTTCTTATTTTTGGAATTACTTATTATTAGAAGTTATTTAGTTCTAGAAATTTATTTATTTTAGGGATTTCTTATTTTCCAAGTTTGAGTCTTAGAGTTATTTAAATATGAGACAAGTCCTATGTACAATATACATTATTATCAATCAATATTGAGTTTACTCAACTATTCTCCTACTTTTACTATCAAAATTCTTTATTCACGCTTCCGTTCTGCATTAAGTGGTATCAGAGCTTCGGATTCGATCCTCTTATTCTTTTCATCTAAACTCCCTTTACCCTTTCGTCACCTTTACTTATCGAGATCTCCGCATCTCTTCTTCTAAACCCTATTATCAACCCATTAAAAAAAAAATCGCGTCCGTCTTCTACCAAAACCCCACCACCACCACAGTCTCTCCTTTGTTATTCTTTCTTCTACCGTCCGGCGTCCAGGATATTCCGTGCTCAATTTCTTAAACCCAAGAATTAGCCAAGTCCACCCACTTTCACCCATATTAATTCCCCTTCTGTCTCCACGTTATCACATCACCTACGTATACATGATACAAGCACTTCATCACTTTTTCTCTCAATCACTAATTAATAAATTCTGTCTATACCTTTACTTTCCCTCCACCTCTCAATCTTTCATTCTCCAGCACAGAACCCATCGTCCAACTTTCCTTATCCATTCACTGTTAGACAGTAAACCAAGCCCCCCAAATAGCCTATCCATTATACCGTTTACACTGGTCAACCTTTATTATCCATGTTTCGCATTAATTTTCATACGGGCGGTAAAGGACAACACCAGCTTTCTGATTTTGAGGATACGATGTGTTCTCTTGTAGAGTTCCAACGTAAATCAGCAGAATTACTAGAGGCAAGTCTTCAACATATCGCCAAAGCGAATCTTATTTTGGATCAAATAGATTGGTCACAGCTCGACAGTTTTCAGGTGGTCGCTCCTCCAACGATACAAGTCTCCACACCGGTAACTTCTTCGCCAATTATAGAATCACCATTCATACCTATTTACAGTGGTGTTTGTGTTCCTACCAGTGAAGCAGATGAAAATTGTCATGTCTCTTATGAACAAATACAAGTTATTCACCCTAACAGTGACGAAGAAGTTTCACCAATATCAACATTGGAGACACTGGAGACACCATCTTCTTGTGAGTCGCCTAATACCATTGTTCTTGAAAATCAAAAGCTATGCGAAAATATTTTTGTGAGTCAAAAGTATTGCGAGATAATTACTACTCCAATTCTTGCCAACGTCGACATCAACTTTTGTGTTCAAAATTCAATTTTATGGTGTTCAACTCTACGATCATCAACTTACTCAAAGTATATTATATGTTGGGCGGGTCGTTTACAATATTTGGTGAACTCGAGACGACTTCTTTTCAAGACTACGGGCCCGATGTAGCACATGTTCTTCGATACTTTGCTAATTCGAGACGAATTCTTTTCAGGATGGCGGGCCTGATGTAGGACATCCGTTAGATTTATGATTAGTATTTTTATTATTATTGCTAGAACTTAATTAATTTAGAGTAGTATTTCTTATTTTTGGAATTACTTATTATTAGAAGTTATTTAGTTCTAGAACTTTATTTATTTTAGGGATTTCTTATTTTCCAAGTTTGAGTCTTAGAGTTATTTAAATATGAGACAAGTCCTATGTACAATATACATTATTATCAATCAATATTGAGTTTACTCAACTATTCTCCTACTTTTACTATCAAAATTCTTTATTCACGCTTCCGTTCTGCATTAGCTCTGGATTGGGCTTTGAATAATGGGCTGGTTAAAAGAGTTACTACAAGAATGATTTTTTTGGGCACTACTCAAAAATAGTAAGGGACTACTAAGTGATAAAATATCTACCCTATAACTATAAGGGGTGTCCTAAAGTGTGGAAATGACTAACTTATCCTTAACCTATATATATTTAACCACCTCCTCCCATCACCACCACCTATATATATAACCACCTCCTCCCATTACCACCACCGCCACCACCACCACCACCTTCAACCACCACCACAGCCACCTCTATATATAACTTAATTTAAATCATTAAAAAAAAATCAAAATTATAACAAACCCATTAATTGTCATTCGCTATTGGTTGAAAAAATGAGAAGTAATCATCAAAATGAGTTGAAAATGGAAGTTGCAGAGATAAGTTCGGCTAGGAATTATCTGAAAAACTTTGTCGAACTAGCCGACCTCAACTTTAATGGAGGTTTTTCTTTCATAGAAAAGTTCGGTTACGTCGCAGTTTTTTTCTCCTAACCGAACTTTTCTCTGAAAACCTATATATTGAGTTCGGTTACGTCGCAAATTTTTTCTCCTAACCGAACTTTTCTCTGAAAGAGAAAACTCCATTAAAACTGAGTTCGGCTACCTATGTTTTTAGAAATATTAGCCGAACTACACTTGCAAATGAGTTCGGCTACCTGTTCTTCAAATGTCGTAGCCGAACTTTATTAACCAAACCGAAATCAATTTGTAAATTGTTCATTTTTAAACTTGAAGCATAACCTTAATATGATTTGGCATATCAACTCTGCTGATTTTAAACTTGCTAAACCCTTTATACAAGGAATGCCTTATTCTAATCTTTTTGCAGTTATGTTCAAGAATAGTCAGGATAGGGATATTGCTTTCTCATCACGTCCTACCTTAGTCTTTGGTCAGCTTTTTGCAGTGCAGCCTCTGAGCAAGCTGTAGGATATCTTTGATCTGGTATGGGAAAAAACACTTATGCCATTGCAAGTTACTATTCCTTCTGATATGGTAAACAAAGGAAGGCAGAGAGAAGTCATGGATCAGATTGGTGATTTTGTCAATGCTGAATCTGCTATTGGTAACAGGTTTGAAGTTAAGCTGTTGGTTCCTCTCAACTCTCCATTGACTAGGAAGGTTGTTATTAATACTCCTAGTAAAACCTTTTATATGTCTACTTTTTATCCTCGTCTTCCTTTCCGTGCATGTAAGCGCTGTTTAGTTCTAATTCATGATGAAGTTAGATGTCGTGAGATTCAAGCTCAAATTTTCGTTAGAGCTCGCCATTTGTTTAGTATTCTCAGACTCTGAGGAATTGATTAATCTTTATGAGAACTCAATTAGCTTTATCTTAAAATTAAGTCATTACTTTGTCACTAACTGATAGTATCTGATTGTGGAAATGGTACCCTTGTGTTTGTTTTTTCTATTGGGGATATTGAGATTTTGGATAACATGTGTACCTACCAACATGGTCTTAGGGGTTTGAATTTGACTCATGGGTAGCACATATGGAAGTGGTTGTTTCAGTAAGTATTGATAGGGTTTGAATTTGACTGTTGAGATTCCGGAAGGTGATTTTGATGATCTTCACTCCTATTACTATATATTTTACTTACTTTTAATCTTAATTATAAGTTTAGTTATGTACTTCATTTACTGTATCGCTGTGGAGCTTGTTACCACTTCTTAAACGGAACTATTGGGATGGCTGTCTAGCCTAAGAATTGTGAAGTTCTTGTTTTAATATATTTTGCCAAAAAAAAAAAAAAAAAAAAAAAAAAAAAAACATCATGGTCTTAGAATAATAAAGAACAGTTGTGCTCTGTTTAGGTTGCATACCTTTGGATTTAGGAACTGGTCTGCAGGGGAAATGACTGTTTTAAGTATATTACTTTCGGTTAATGCACCAAACAAAGAAAAGTAAATAAGTGATTCTAAGTCATGCTCTGCAAATCTGCAATGGAAATATGTACAAGTTTCTGGTAACTCTTTTAACCAGCCCATTAGTCAAAGCCCAATTCACAGCCTAGTTTCTTGTTTAAAGTTCGAACATGCACTTGAAAATCCTTCCACATCTTTCTCCTTAAAGGCCTTGACAAATAAAGCTCTCACGTTACACAGTGATGAAACCCTCGCTTCCTATTGGCCTAGAAAGGCCTTTTCTAATGCAGAAGGTATAGTGAGGACACTTGGCATAACTCTATTGGTCGTATTAATTAAAATTCACAAAATTGGTTAAAAAGACCAAAATCAACAAATCCTGGGTGAAAAAGTCATCTAGATTTTGATACTGTTTAAATGGACAAAAATACAAAAATTGCCAGGATGTATACAGTTTCATCCTACCCATTTTCAAATACTTCTTCTTTTTTTAATTTACATCAGGATGCATCCAGTTTCATCCTTGCTATTTTTTAAGTTTAAGTCAGGATGTATCCAGTTTCATCCTTGCTATTTTTTTTTGTCCATTTCACCCATACTAATTTTTACTCGTCTATTTGAACCAGGTTTTAAAATATTTGGACAAATGACCCATTTTTCGATTAAAATTTGGTTATAATTTGGATATATAAAATACTTAACTGTCTGTTAGTAACGGTGTTGAAAAAAAGTAGGTAGACAATACTTATGTTAGAATTTAAACTTGAATTATTTAGCTACACCGCGTTTACACCTATACTTAACTGTACTTTAGCAAGGGTGACAGAACTCAAGTCCAAACCGTTAAATAAATAAATTAATTAATTAATTAAAAAAAAAAAGAAACTCTTAAAACGAAATTCCTGTTAAAAAAGGAAATCGTTAACACACCAAAAAGAGGAAATCGATTGAAATGGGGAGTTCGTGCCAAAAACGGAATTGGCCTTTCTTTACGTGTATATATATATATATGTATATATATATATATATTTATGAGGGAGGATCCATGGACACTCTTAGATGGACAAGGTCGTACAAGATTTGTGCCATTTTCTCCGCAAAACCTAAGCGATAATGAATTTAAGTCTAATATTTTGATGGTATATTCTTCTTATAAGACTCTGCATTCCTACAAAAAATGATTGCAATTCGAGATGTATAAAACCACCATCCACCTCTTTGAATAACAACCGTTCAAAATTAACTATTGAAATTAAGATCAGAGATGGTCGTTTGCTATCTCGAATTGCAATCATTTTTAGTAGGAATGTAAAGTCTTATTATAGGAACATATCAATAAAATATTAGACTTAAATTCATTGTCGTTTGGGTTTTGCGGAAAAAATGGAGCAAATCTTATCTGACCTTGTCCATCTAAGAGTGTCCATGGATCCTCCCTCTATATTTATATGTATAAAACCTATAAGTTCGATCTATAAAACCTACATTTTTGCACAAGTGAATGTCAAACTACCTGGCCAATAAATCGCCGACGTACGACAATAGGAGACAACAAAAGTTACTTCCATATTCGGTAACTACAAAGCAATTTAACACAACTATTCAACTGTAAAGTCAGAATCCATACCTGATGCAAAAGCCATACAACAATTCCTTGCAACTCCACATTCCATTGCATCCGTTAATCCAGCTGGCATCTTCCGGTGCCTCAACATTCCTCACAATTGCACTCAAAAGTTAGTGCTTGGACAATATTTGAACAACACAAAATTGGTTAAAAAGACTAAAATCAACAAATTATGGGTGAAAAAGACATCTAGATTTTGATACTGTTTAAATGGACAAAAATACAAAAAATAGTCGGGATGTAAAAAGCTTTCATCCTACCCATTTTTAAATACTTTTTCTTTTTTAATTTACATCGATGCATCCAGCCATCTTTGCTATTTTTTTAAGTTTAAGTCAGGATGAATCCAAGTTTCATCCTCGCTATTTTTTTTTGTCCATTTCACCCATACTAATTTTTACTAGTCTATATAAACCAGGTTTTAAAAATATTTGGACAAATGACCCATTTTCCGTTTGAACAACACCGGCCAGACTTGAAATGGAAGTTATCTCGATCACCGGGTACAAATGGTTCAAAAGAGAAAGTTAGTTATTTTCAAGTTTGTAACTAAGTTTGTTTATTAGAGCATCTCCAACGGGACTAGCAAAATTTCCTAAAAATCAGGCCACATAGGATTTGTAAAGATTTTTCAAAATTTACTTCTCCAACGCGAACGTGGTGTTGGATGTGAAGATGACTTGGCACGGTAGTTATCAACACATCCTCTACCCCATCCTCTCCTCTGGTTTCAGAGGTTTTGCTAGAGGATGTGAAGCATCCTAGTCACCATTTTTCTCCAAAATTTATAAGTTTTATCACGATTGAAAAGCCATATCGCTTTCTATAGTTTTGTATACGCAGAACAATTTCCCATTAACGAGTTCACTTGAAACTTCATGACTGTGAAAGTATACTAAATTGAAAGTTTAACAAAAGGACACAAGACAGTATTTGAAATTGGCAAACATTTAATCTTGTAATCGATTAACTTCACTGAAATCAGAGATTGATGGTATTGGCAATAGTAAAATAAATTTAGATTGTTGATAAAAATTCTGATTTTTTTTCCCAGTCAATCTTAATAGATTTTATATTTATCTGTGATTAATTAACTAAACCAGTTTAGTTAAAATTAGATTGATTTCATGATTAATCATGATCATCACAAAACAATACGTAATACATCCTAATATAAATAATCTGATTATTTAGGATAATTCACAATTGTATAGCCAGTAGATATCGTACAAGTTGACACTTGATTTAACCTCAAACATATACGGTTGGAGACGAGTTTTATTTTCCTCCTAAAATTAAGGCTTTTTAATAATAAAACACTTCAAGGATGTCTTTAGAAGACAACCACGTAGGAAACTAAGGACATCCCATTGGAGATGCTCTTAGCAGTAGTGACTTTGATCTATCCCTCTTGACAGTTGATTATTTCTTCCTCATAATCGCAATTGGACAACCAAATTTGAAATTAATGCATATTCCCTCCGTCTTAAATTATTAGTCTGATTTGACTAAGTCAAGATATTAGGGAGATCGGAGGAGTGTACAAAACTACCCCTATTAAATGATATATTATTACTAAAATTAAAAAGAAGTGTATGGAGTATGTAAGAAAAATACATTGGTAATTATAATATTTATAGAAATATTTAAATACAAGATAAAAATAAAAATCTTTATGAATTGATTTAGTAGATTTGTTTCCTATTGAGGAATATATCATTTAATATTTAGATTGGTGATATTTAAAATAATTTTATACTTGTAAAAGTTTGAAGGATATATTTGAGAGTTTGACTAAAAAATATGACTATAAACATGAAGTCGATACTGATTTTAGGACAAGATTTAAAATAGAATAGAGGACAGAAATTTTAGGACAGAGGGAGTATTCTATTAATATACTGCACTGTGTAATAAACAATTTAATTTAATTTTTCTGTTTCTATTTTGTAGTCTGTCTTTTAAACTCATAAAAATTTATTCGCTGAACGCTGGATTAATTGGGCATCGACAATCGGAAGTAAAATTGTTCCCATTGCAATTTCCATTTCTCTGTGTACAGAATTTAACTTATTGTATTTGGAATTTTATGGAAGTCTAAATTATATTCGGAAATCGAGTAATTATCATATTATATTATTACTTCTTTTTTTACAAATTAATATAGAAAGGTAAAGGAAAGAATACAAATATTTACATCGCCACGGGGCAGGGCGAAGCCCCGCAACACCAAGTTAAAAGAAAAAAAAAATGCCCGATGCGTAGCACGGGCACAAATTTAGAAAGATTTAATATTAGTAGAATACTTTTACTATTAATCATATCGGGACGGGACGAGGCGAGACAAAGCCGAAGCCGAGCAAAACTATGGTAAAAAAATGCCCGGTACGTAGCACGGGCACAAATCTAGAACTAGTTAAAACTAGAACTCTCTGAACACAAAGAACTAGTTAAAACCATCTCCAAATTTCCCCAACAAAGTACACAAACACCTCATTCCTAACACAAAGCTGGAAACTGTTGGGAGAATTACCGATCTGGGACGCTATCCACAATATGGAATCTACACAAGCAATAATATGCAATACTCAAATACGAGGAAAATAATACCAATCATACAACACCAAGGATCAAAGACAAACTTCCACTATGAGAAATAATGGGTTACAAGGATATCTCCCAAATTGGGGTTTCATGCAACTTCAAGGTGCATATAGCACTTGGATAACAATGCCCTGTTTCCCTACTCACCACTAATGATGGATAACCAAATTCCTTACCAAATAAATAGGTAGACTCAACCAATAACAAAACAAGGAAGATAGGGACGGAGCCAAGAATTATGGGATGTGGGTGCAAAAATTTGCTATGGGGAGCAAAAAAAAATTTAGGGGGTGCAAAAAGCAAAAATGGGCTTACACGTACAACTTTTTTCCAAATTGGGCTTAAAATAGGCTTTGGAGCCAGCTGGGAAAGGGTGAAAGTGCACAATTGCAATGGGCTGCACTACACCAAAATCAGGATTTTATCACGGTGTGGATTGTCACAGATTTTTGTTCACTCACAGATATACCTGTGACATGTCTTGTAACAAGTATAACCGTTGGAATTTTTATAAATTGTGACAGTAATTCGGAATTTTGTAAAGTAACAATAATATTTGTTGGCAAAAAAAATTGAGAACAACAATTAGCATCTAATTAGTATTTCCACCCAATTTTCTTCAACACCAAAAACAAACCCAAATTTTACAACTATTATGATTCTTTTATCACAATCATAACAACAAATACACAAATAACAATTCTTTTAAATTTCTAAAAATAATTAAAAAAAAAAAATCTTTTTCTAAAACATAATAAAACACCATATTATTTTTCTATTAGTCCACCTGGACCACCACCCTTGCACAAACCGGCAAAGACTTGGTCACAAAATACCGAAGACTTGGTCAAAAATATCACTTCTACTTATTTTGCATTTGCACATTTCACGAACACCATTCTTCTCTTCTTCTCCGCCATTAACACTCCTTCATGCTTCGAAAAAAAAAAAATTAACACTCCTTCGTAAGGACCAAGTCTTCATCTCGATCTATTCAGATCGCTTTAATCCGATTAGAAAAACGATGAATTAAACTCGGATCAATATCACCACTTTTTTTCAGGTCGATTTGGTGCAACTGGATCGATGATGAAGATGAGGGTTAACATTGATTATGGTGATGATATAAATCGTTGCCTTCTCTTCATCTTAGATTAGGTAAATGATTCTCTATTCTCTTTTATTTCTCCTTGTTCAATCGTTGGCTTATATTAAGTTAGGTTAAAAATTAGGGAAAAGTATGTATATTCAAGTAGTTTTGATTGATTTTAGAACTGGTCGGGTTGCTAAGGCTTATATTAAATCGATTTTTTCATTAGATCAAAAAATTACCTTTCAACAAGAAGTTGATATTGCCCTGTTTGATATTGTGTGCATTTGATTTAAAACTAAGCCCTGTTTGTTCTCGTTTATTTGCTTCTTAGACTTAATTATGAAAATTTGTTGCTTGAAACATAGGTTTGATTTGTCTTGATAAATTTATGTAATTTGATGGGAGTTTTGAGTTTTATCTGCTTTTGTACGAAATGATGGTGTTTATATGTTGAGTCATTAATGAAATCGGAGTTAAATCGATTTCTGGGTTGTTAATTTGATTGCATATTTATGCAAAGGTTGCAATTTTGAATGAGGGAGCCTTGGTTTATGAGGGTTACATGGTGTTAATCAAATGACAGGTTGTAGTGTGTGGTGTTGCACGATTTGTCAGAGTGAAATGTTTCCGAAGTTGTCTTCGAATGAAAGCCTGATGAGTATGTTTTATTTCTATTTAGGTTTGTGTTGGATATATTCCATGACCTTCATGAAGAAGTGATGACGACTTGACTAGAGGTCATGGACTAATGACTCTCCTTCAGCAGGTCGCGCACATGTCCCACTTGTTTGAGAGAGCATTGCTTTCAGCACTATGCACTCCCAGCCTTTCATAATGGAGGTCAGTTGGGGTGCTCTTTAAATCTTTCTGTTTTGCTATTATGCATACTATTTGATGTTCTCGATGAGGCTAATTGGGGTACTGTGGATTGCCCGGCATACAAATTTGAGTGGACAAGAATCAAATTACTCGGGAGATTTGCATGGATTTATAATGGATTCTTATGAAGAATGTTGAGGTCCAACTCGTTATTTCGCTGACAAGTATGGTTATCTCGATTAGTTGCGTACTTGTGGGATGGATGCAAGCTTCAACAAACTCTTAACAAGTTTCATGTTATGTCACTTACAGGTTTGATCATCATGGGTGCCGGTGCTTGCTTAAAGAGATATTATGATCCTTCATTTTAAAAGCCCTCTTCGGAACAACACAAATAGAAGGTCGTAGAGAAAAGAAAACCCATAGTTTTAATGTTATAGAATTCTCATGTTCACTATGTTTCCACAAAGTTATTCCTTGGTTTCAAACTTCAAGCATTTTAAGTGGTTAAGGTGGTTTAGATGTCTCGTATTTTCAAGTTTTCCGACCTAGTTTGAGGAATATCCATGTTGAAAAGAAACTTGGGACCATTTTTCTTTTCTAAAATGCTGTGTTTACGATATGCTTTCTTTCTTCTCTTTGACAAGTATCTTCACATCTAACTATGGCTATTGATAGCCCATTGCCTTTTACAATGGAACTCTAAATTGCTCATTTCCTTTTTATATGTTGGTTGTCGTGATCTTGCTAGAACATGTTTGAACAGCTTGTTTACTCGTTAAATTGATATGGCATACTTTTGCTTGTATCCTCTACAGGATATAGCTCTTAGAGGTTCCGAATTTGGGTAACATAATTATGCATGTATGTCTTTTTAGATATCCGATCGCCTTTGTGATGTGTATGTAGGTTCGAGGAGAAGCTAATTATACACACTCAAGTGATATATCTTAAGCTAGACTTATAAGCCGATATGTAGTTGGTGGCTATTGCAGTGTGTGTACCGTTGTTGGCTTGAAGGTCGATAGGTTTGAAGTTATGGAGGGAGTGTATGAACCGCAATGGTTGAGCAACAGGAAGTGGAGATGGTCTTGAGGTGATGAAGAGAGAATAGAACTCAAGAGGTTTTCAAGAAGGGATGAATGAGTTATCCTCGTTAGATTTATGCTTAGAATGAAGCGCCATCATGGATGGCTGTGAAGCAGTAATGCGCCACTATGGCGCAACAAAGCTTGGGCTTGTGCAAGTGGTCTAGGCATATGCCAGTTAAACCCCAGACTTAGCCGACTCCCTTCACCGTTAGTCATCCATCAACTTTGATGTTGGCCGTTAGTTTTACTCCCTTTACAAGTGTCCCATGACACAATTCCTTGCTACTCCGAGACACCGGTTTTCCCCAACTATTTTTGGGCAGCTTTTTCTCTGGATATTTTCACACACGGGTTTGATGGGCCCTATGGATTTGACCTACTTTTTAAAACAATGAAAATATAAAAGGCAAAGTCTTTTGCTTTTTTAGGATTTTTTTTTTTGTTTTGTTTTTTTTATGACAACTACTATCTGGAGCTTTTGGGGAGAGCCTAATAGGCTAATAGAGTTTGTTTAAATTTTCATCTTCTTTATTTATTATTATTATGAGGATGATGATTAACTTCTAAATAAGTTAAGAAATAACTTGAAATATGATTTTGTCAATATGTTGAATTTTGTTAGAGTTTTGGACAATCTTTTAAATTTCATGTAAATTTTTTCAATAAATACACATTCTTTACCAATAATAGTTCGAAATTGTCATTTTAGAATCATCTTAGGTAGAAATTTTAGTCCAGGGGCAAAATGGTCATTTTACCAAAATTTTCATATAAGTGGCGAATCGGACAATTCACAAACTTTTTGGCAAGGAGTAAAATAGTCATTTTCACAAATACATAATATTTATTGCATTTTTTTCCAATAAGGGTAATATGGTCATTTTCACAGTCTATAAGAATTACTTTACGTATTTCCATAAGGGTAGTATCGTCATTTTCACATTCTCCATAATATTTATTGCACTTTTTTCCAATAGGGTTAATATGGTCGTTTTCACAATCTGCAATATTTACTTTACTTATTTTTGATAAGGGTAGTATGGTCATTTTCACAGTCTCCATAATATTTATTGTATTTTTCCAATAAGGGTAATATGGTCATTTTCACAGTCTCTAAGAATAATTTACTTATTTCCGGTAAGGGTTGTATGGTCATTTTCACAGTCTCCGTAATATTTATTGCACTTTTCCAATAAGGGTAATATGGTCATTTTCACAGTTTATCCGATATATTTGAACATGTGATGTTCAATTCTGATATATTTCGTCTCCAGTTCATCCGAAAGAGAAACTCAGCTTTACCTCTAGTAATATTTGAACCTGTGATGTTCAATTCTGATATATTTCGTATCCAATTCATCCGAACGAGAAACTAAGGTCTAACTCTAGTAGTCTTTGACTTAGAGTAGTCAACTCGCAGCCAAGTTTCGATCTCGGAGCCTGGTATGCATACATATATGCATAAATAAGGTTTGTTTAAGGTTTCGTAGAATATCTCGAAGAAATCTTACCTGTAAATGGATGGATTCGTCGTTCTTACCGAATTTCTGACTTAGAGTAGTCAACTCGCGGCCGTGTTTCGATCTCGGATCCTCGGTACGCATACAATATGCGAAATAGTGTTTTTTTAAGGTTTCGTAGAATATCTCAAGGAATCTTACCGAAATGGATGTATTCGCTGTTCTTACCGAATTTCGACTTAGAGTAGTCAACTCGCGGCCGTGTTTCGATCTCTGATCCTCGGTACGCATACAATATGCATAAATAGGGTTTGTTTTGGTTTCGTAGAATATATTGAAGGAATCTTACCCAGAAATGGATGGATTCGTCATTCTTACCAAGTTTCGACTTAGAGTAGTCAACTCGCGGCCAGTTTCGATCTCGGATCCCGGTACGCATACAATATGCGTAAATAGTGTTTTTTTAAGGTTTCGTAGAATATCTCAAAGAAATCTTACTCCGTAAATGGATGGATTCGGCTGTTCTTACCGACCGACTTAGAGTAGTCAACTCGCGCCGGTGTTTCGATCTCGGATCATGGTACGCATACAATATGCATAAATAGTGTTTTTTTAAGGTTTCGTAGAATATCTCGAAGGAATCTTACTCCGTAAATGGATGGATTCGCTGCTCTTACCGAATTTCGACTTAGAGTAGTCAACTCGCGGCGTGTTTCGATCTCGATCCCGGTACGCATACAATATGCATAAATAGGGTTTGTTTTAAGGTTTTCGAGAATATATTGAAGGAATCTTACCTCAGTAAATGGATGGATTCGTCATTCTTACCAAGTTTCGACTTAGAGTAGTCAACTCGCGGCCAGTGTTTCGATCTCGGATCCCTGCACGCATACAATATGCGTAAATAGTGTTTTTTTAAGGTTTCGAGAATATCTCAAAGGAATCTTACCCGTAAATGGATGGATTCGTCGTTTTACCGAATTTCTGACTTAGAGTAGTCAACTCGCGGCCGTGTTTCGATCTCGGATCATTGTACGCATACAATATGCGTAAATAGTGTTTTTTTGGTTTCGTAGAATATCTCAAGGAATCTTACCCGTAAATGGATAGATTCGCTGCTCTTACCGAATTTCCGACTTAGAGTAGTCAACTCATGGCCGTGTTTCGATCTCGGATCATGGTACGCATACAATATGCGTAAATAAGGTTTTTTAAGGTTTCATAGAATATCTTGAAGGAATCTTACCCGTAAATGGATGGATTCGCTATTCTTACCAAGTTTCGACTTAGAGTAGTCAACTCATGGCTGTGTTTCGATCTCGGATCCTCGCACGCATACAATATACGTAAATAGTGTTTTTTAAGGTTTCATAGAATATCTTGAAGGAATCTTACCCGTAAATGGATGGATTCGTCATTCTTACCGAATTTCTTACTTAGAGTAGTCAACTCATGTGCCGTGTTTCGATCTCGATCCTGTACGCATACAATATGCGTAAATAGTGTTTTTTTAAGGTTTCGAGAATATCTCAAAGAAATCTTACCCGTAAATGGATGGATTCGTCGCTCTTACCGAATTTCTCGACTTAGAGTAGTCAACTCGCGCGCAGTTTCGATCTCGGATCATGGTACGCATACAATATGCGTAAATAGTGTTTTTTAAGGTTTCGTAGAATATCTCGAAGGAATCTTACCTGTAAATGGATGGATTCGTCGTTCTTACCGAATTTCTGACTTAGAGTAGTCAACTCGCGGCCAGTTCACCAGAACGAGAAACTCAGGTCTAACTTTAGTAATCCATGAACCTATGATGTTCAATTATGATATATTTCGTCTCTAGTTCATCCGAAAGAGAAACTCGTGTCTAACTTTAGTAATATTTGAACTCCGTGATGTTCAATTATGATATATTTCGGCTCCAGCTCATCCGAAAGAGAAACTCACTCTACCTCTAGTAATATTTGAGCCTCGTGATGTTCAATTCGTATATATTTCGCCTCCAATTCATCCGAACGAAAACTCGTATAACTTTAGTAATCTTTGAACCCGTGATGTTCAATTATGATATATTTTGTCTCCAGCTCATCCTAACGAAAACTCAGGTCTAACTTTAGGAATCTTTGAACTGTGATGTTCAATTATGATATATTTCGCCTCTAGTTCATCCGAAAGAGAAACTCAGCTCTACCTCTAGTAATCTTTGAACCCGTGATGCTCAATTATGATATATTTCGCTCCAGGGCTTCATCCGAAAGAGAAACTCACTATACTTCTAGTAATATTTGAACATGTGATGTTCAATTCTCGATATATTTCGTGGCTCTAGTTCATCCGAAAGAGAAACTCAAGTCTAACTCTAGTAGTCTTTGAACCCGTGTTGTTCAATCCTGATATATTTCGTCTTAAGTTCATCCGAACGAGAAACTCAGGTCTAACTGTAGTAATCTTTTAACCTGTGATGTTTAAGTCTCGATATATTTCGTCTTTCAGCCATCCGAACGAGAAACTCGTGTCTAACTCTAGTAGTATGTGAACTCGTGTTGTTTAAGTATGATATATTTCGCCTTCATCATCCAAACGAAAACTCAGTGTCTAATCGTAGTAATCTTTTAACCTATGATGTTTAAGTCTCGATATATTTCGCCTTCAGCTCATCCGAACGAGAAACTCAGTCTAATCAGAAGTAGTCTTTGAACCCGTGTTGTTCAATTCGATATATTTCGTCTTCGGTTCATCCAACGAGAAACTCAGTGTCTAATTGTAGTAATCTTTAACCCGTGATGTTTAAGTCTCGATATATTTCGTCTTCGCTCATCCGAATGAAAACTCAGTGTCTAATCAGTAGTAATCTTTTAACCTCGTGATGTTTAAGCCGCCCATCTTGTTAGCATATGGTTGGAACTGGATGAAGTCGTTTCAAGCCGGCTTTGTGTCGGACTTCTGAGAAAAACTCACTCTATCTTAGATACATATCGCTTTTTCTTGTTCTGCTCGCAGCTTTCAGCTATATTTCGAGCTTTATATTCATCGATTTTGATGATGTCATGCTAAGTTTGAAGTCGAACCCTCTCAAAGCTCCGTGGTTCATAGATTGTATGCCATTATACCGAGTTTGAAGTTCGAATCAACATTGAGCTTCATATTTATCGATTTCGATTATGTATCCTCGCTAAGTTTGGAGTCGAATTCATCCGGAGCTTCGTGGTCCATCATTAGTAATCTTATAACCCGAGTCTACCACCAACTAAATCTACTTCATGAACCGTATGACTAGTAGAAATTACTTCATGACCTATGTAACTAGTCGAAATTCAAACCTAAGCACAAAGAGAAAACACAAAAGCACAAAGAAACACACCGATCGAATTCATTTCTTATTTTTTCTGCTTCATTCCCATATATTTTTCGGAATTTTTTTTAACCAAAGGTTCATAATAATATCTCCAATTTATTGATATATTTTTTAGATTTTTTTCATATCGAAAGTTGAACATAAAGCCGAATTTAGTTTAACAAAGAAGCACAATTTAGTAAAGAAACACAAACTTCTCAAATACCGGTTTGATCCGTATGACCTTCCCTAAACAAATCTCTACCGTTCAAAGACATCCATGATCCGGATGACCTTCCCTAATCAAATCTTTACTGTTCAAATATTTTTACGATAAATAAAATGAAAAGAAAATTCTCTCTCTTCACTTCTTCGCTTTCTCTCATCTCTTCCGCCTCCCTCCAACAAAACCCTAGCCAAGAATTACTTTTTTGATGGTACTGTGGATTTAAAGTTTACGATCGAACTGGATGGATTTGCGTATTTTCTCGTTATTGATATTCATGTGAAGTTAGAGTTTTTTACGATGGTACTGTGAATTTCATGGAGATTGATTAAGGGTCCGTTAATGACTAGATTTCAAGTTTATAAGGAAATTGAAGATTGGGTTCAAGTTAGTTCTCGAAATCAAGAATAAGGTGAGCTCGAGATTAAAGATTGTGAAGAATCGTAGGAGAAGAATTTGAGATTCTCAGAGTGAGGGTTTGAGACTAAATTGGGGGTTTCTCTCTATTTGATTCTTGTCGTAGAGATAAGAAAATGTAAAATCTAGGGTTTGATTGAGATAGAGATGGGGGTTTAATGGGAGTTTCTAACTGTTGATTTAAAGAGATTGGATCCGAGACTGGAGGATATTGAATCGAGAACTCATTGAAGAAGGTGGAATTGGTTGTTGCTTCAAGTAGAAGGATTTAAAGTGATTTGATATGGGTTAGGGGCTCAATGAATTTGAGCCGATGAATTGAACCGAGATAGAAGAGATGGTAGTGGATTTGATTGCGTAAGATGGTGTTATGTTTTATATCAATTATTTTTATGGCTAAGAGGATCGGCTTGAAGTTGAGATCGATGGTGGTTTCATATCTCGTTTAGTCAAGAACAAAAGATGAAGAAGATACAAATTCTTTGAGAAGGTAGATCTATCATGTAGATATTTGTTTTTTTTCGTAATGATTTTTGAATCGATTGAATAGATGCAGATTAATGATTTGAATCCAGTGATTCGGGATTTTTGAATGTTTTGAAAACAATGTTGTGTGTTGGTTTAGGTAATGAGATTAGATTTTGATTTTTTTTTTTTTTTTTTGTGTGTGTGTTGTGTGTCGATTTGATACAGCAAAGATGGGGTCATCACTCACCAAGTTATTTAGTAGGCTAATGCTATCTAAAATGAGATGGACATCTCAAATAATCATCCTTAGCATAAAACTAGTTAAACAAATCTAAGGTAGCTTTGGTAAAATGATATATATCTTCCGAGTTTTCTCGATACTTAAATTTTGTTTCTAGTGTGTCCTAGAGGGCTACAATGGGACAAAGGATGGCTTATGGACAGACTTGACATTTACTCTTGACCGACGGAGAGGAGAGGAAGATACCTGCAGCTCGTGGTATTATGGTTCGAGCGATGGAGGATATATTAACCGATGTTCCTCCAAGGGAATTATGTGTCAATTTCTAGTTGCAGGTTGTTAGCCTCAATTTTTCTGCTTGGTTTTAGTTTCAGTTCATGTTTGCTTGTTTTGTTTGCTAATTAAGTTCAAAGGAATGATTAAAGCTATGTGACACATAGTAGAAAACAGTCCACATGTTCTTATTTGTGACTCAAAACTCACAAGGTTGCATCGAGATTCTTTTGTAAATGCTTGATATCTTTTATTATGCGTCGCTATAATGTGCCTTCTTATACTGCCACAGCTTTACAAACTTTAATGTAAATGCTTGATGTCTTTTCTTATGTTCAGCTAACTGTATTAGAACTTTGGAAGTTTTATAACATTCGTTCATTCTTAGCTGTAGCCTAGCATTTTTGTCAAGCGTCTATTGAATAAAGAGTTTCTTTGAACCATTAAGCTAATATTCTCATCTTATTAAAAAGACTCACTGAATTTCTTTCTTTGTGATCCTAATTATATTTCTCTTGGCAGTCATCCTTAGATTAGTAACTATAATGATATTCAAGCTCATGAAAGCCTATATGCACTTATTATCTCTACATAAAGATGCGTTAAGAGTGAGTACTTCGTTGTTGATCATGTCTCATAATTTATTTTGTCCACGCCTTGCTTTTCAAGCATTGTCCAACCTTGTGGTTTACTTTTTGCTAATAATGTCGTCTTTTTAATACTTCCATGATTAGCGTGCTTAAGAGTTCTCTCAGATTTGCCATCGCTGACCAACTTTAACTTTACGTGTTTCTTATAGGGAAAGAAGAGACTTGTCAAGTTGCTAACAAGAAGCCCACTCTTGGACAAAAATATTAAAGTAGAAACTCCTCGGCGAGGTGAGAATCTTTTTCATTTGGCTTGCTTCATTGGATTGTTATTTTCATATCCTGTTCTAATTTTCTCGTAACTATCTACGTTTTTGCGGTGTGCCGATGGCAAGAAAGGTGGTGCTGTTCATCAAGGTACTCCTTACCCCAAGGGAGGAAAGTCCCCGCAAGTGGAGGCAAGTCAAACAAATCTCTAAAATCCAGTTTCATGCGATTTTTGTACCAACTAAGATACTATCTTTGAATTTAATTTTTTTACTTAAATCTTTGTGATATCCATATATTGGTTGTCCGCTAATTGGTCGGCTTGTCTCGCATTTGTTCTCATACCGATTTGGCTCTAATATGATAATAATTGTGTTATTATCATTCTCTAGTAGTAGTTAAATAGCATCTAAGATGCACTTGTCTATTGATTGTGTCATTGACTGATATATATGCTCAATTTTTATTGTTGGATGATTAGTAGTATCGGATGCCAATGCCGAAATCGGTGCATCTAAAGAGAAAACTTGGTGCTTCTATTCTTGACCTTGGCTGTGCACTTCAGTATTTCTAGTGACAGACTTTGTCATGCCTGCAACCTATAGTCTTGTACCAAGCAAATTGGAGAAGATTTTTGTGTTGTCTGGGAGCGTACTTGAATAAGATTGAATTGTTGTTTTTTTGGGTAGATTTCATAATGAATCTAGATGAAGATTAAGATCGTGTCATAATGAATGTATGAATCGTAAAATGCGGATAGCTTCGCAGATTGAAAAAGAAGAAATTGCAATTGTGTTTTAGGTTTATTTGTATTTCTCGGCCTCGTAACCCGAAAGGGTAGGTCCTCGATAATGACCTCAGACATGTGCCTCAGAAACCGTAAGGCCGTGTCCATGAAAATGATCTGGCTACCCATTTTTTTTTAATTGTAATAGAAAAAATTGTCACTAGTTATAATCATGACACAAATTGTGAAGAGAAAATAACACGCGTCATCATAGGCCGTGACAAAAGGACGACACGTGTCCTATGAGTAATCACATAAATTCATGGCAACACTAATAGTCGTTACTTTAACCGTGACAAAAAAGGACACGTGTCGCCGAAGCAATCGTTGCAAGGATTCAAGAATGATTATAAGCGTTCTTGTCGAAATGTGACTCTTTAAGACACGTGTCATACTCAATTGTGGTTAATAGAGAGTAACAGATTAAAACCGTTAAGATAAATGTGACAAAAATGACACGTGTCTCTATCATAAAAAATTAGGTCAATTGTGGCTATTAATTATTGTAACTCTTTTTATATGTGATCTTTTCGCTTTTTGTCACGTATAAAACCGTTACAAAATACCATCACAATTATTAATAACGGCCTATTTAGTACAGCTTATAACTGTTACAAATTCAAATAGTAACAGTATAGCCTCGTGACAAAATCCTGGAAATGGTGTAGTGTGGCTTCAAAGGAAGATGAGAAACTTTCTACTATTAGGATTTGAAAAACCCTAAAATTACCCCTTTGAAGACATGTAGAATGTGGTAGATAAATCTTCACTAACCAAACCGGTCCTTCACTAGAACACCCTTCTTTTTTAAACTCACAAAATATTCACCAAGCTCCTCTTATGGTTATTGCCTTCTTTCTCTTTCTTCTTGTTTTCTCACGACAGCGAAACCTCCTCTCAGTTTTGCTCATACGACTTCCTTCTTGCTTCACAAACAAGGGATATATATATATATATATATATATATAAATATATAAACCATGTTTCTTTTCTTAACTAATCTCCTTTATTTAGCTCTCTCTTATTTGACTATAAGGGACACATGACTCGCTGGAGCCATAAGGAGTGACCATCCTAACAATATCCCCTCATGACTCATGGCGAGGTACCTATCACCACTGCATCTGCCTTGCTGCAAAAATGTACATGCTTATACTCCGGCAACGACTTTGTCATCGCTGTCATATGTATGGATCTTCTCAACTAACTCCCAATTCTTATCAAATTTCATCAGCTTCCCCTGGGTTATATATAAATTGCCACATTTCTTGCTACTTGCAATGACCTTGAAGCCCTTGGTTAGCTTCCATTGTCCATCACTTAAGGAATTGGTGTACCTTTCATCATTTAACACTCCTGGTGACATTATATTCAAACGGAGATCTGGTACATGTCGTACGTTTTCTTAGAACTAATTTGCAACCAACACTAGTCTCAAATTTCACATCACCCATTACTACAATTTTCGAAACGACGCTGTTTACCATTCTGATTGAGACAAAATCTCTAGCCTTGTAGGAGGAAAACATATCTTCTTGAGGAGTAGCATGGTAAGATGCAACTGAATCTACCACTCATTCTGAATTAGAACCTGCAGAACGCATATACACATCATTGCAATCATACAATTAAATAATATCACCATCGCAACACCTATAACAATCTTGTCTCTGTTATTTCCATCCCGAGGTTCTTGTTTCGGCTTCCTGCATTCAGTTGCATAATGACCTTTCTTGCGAAAGTTCCAACATTCAACGTCTTTTATGCCTTTTCTTCTCCCCCGCTTCTATGTAACAAGAGCTTCTGAATGAGACGAGTCTAATGACTTCCTTCTAACTTCCTCATTTAACAAACTATTTTTTGCAATAGCCATAGTTAACTTCTTGTCTTCAGCAGTATAAATTAGAGACATCCTCCATGTTTCCCATCTGTATGGTAAAGTATTTAACTGCAGATAAGCTTGCATTTCATAAGGAATCTTCAAACCTATATATGTAAGCTGATTCATGTTGCCCTTAATCTGCATCATTCAACTTCCGTCGTTGTACTTTAACTTTCCAAGCTTTGTAAATTGAAGAGCTTTTGCACAAGGAGATTGTTGGCCATATATCTCCTCTAACTTTTTCCACAAAGAATATGCTAGTTTCTCACTAGCCACATGATGAAAATTAGAATCATCAATCCATTGTCGAATAAAACCAACAGCTTTACGGTTAGCAACATGCCACATATCTTCATCTACCTTTTCAGGCTTTACTCCCTTCTTCTCTATAGGAGCATAGAGATATTTATAGTACAATAAATCTTCAATCTTCTCCATCCATATCACGTAGTTGTCATCGGTAAAATTAACCATTCTAGTACTAGTGATACTTTCCATATTGCCTACGGTTATTCTGAACAACGTAGCTCTGATACCACTTGTTGGGGGAATTACCGATTCGAGACTGTAATGACCCGTCCCTCTACCGATAGTGTCCCCTCTTAGCCACTGCGGTTATCCGACAGTTTGGGGTTTTCAATGGGTATCGCTGCTGTAATCCAGCAGAAACTTACCGGATGGTCACCCATCCCTAGATTACTCCCGCCCGAGCACGCTTAACTGCAGAGTTTTCTGCCAACTCTGGAACCAATGGTGGTGAAAAGGCCTCGGTGTTAGAGAAGGACAAATCATTACCTATATTCCATTCCATCGGCGAACCACTGCCGAAATCGGGGTATTACAATACCACCACCTTAAATTGGAGTCGTCCTCGGCTTCAGAATATATTCAAGCCCAGATCTCCGACATTCCTTACCCCTCACGAGAAGCACCTGGACCAACCCCGTTAAGCATACCTTCCCACCCTCGGCAGGTGACCCGTCGTCGGCTCTGATACCATTTGTAATGACCCGTCCCTCCACCGATACTGTCCCTGCTTAGCCACTGTGGTTATCCGGTAGTGTGGGGTTTTCAACGGGCATCGCTGCTGTAATCCAGCAGAAACTTCCCGGATGGTCACTCATCCCTGGATTACTCCTGCCCGAGCACACTTAATTGCATAGTTTTCTGCCAACTCTGGAGCCAATTGTGCTGAAAAGACCTCGATGTTAGGGAAGGACAAATCATTACCTATATTTGATGTGATTTTTAAAGTTGTAGTAAAGTGGTAATAAAGGTTGTCGTTCTCTCGAACTTGTGAAGGATTTTCAGACTTTAAAATTAAAACAAAAATAGAAAACACACTAAAAATTATAGCAAAACACCGACAAAGTTGATATCAATATTAAAAGAACACCGAGGCTAAGATTCCACTATTTTCCAAGTTCAAAGTGATTTAATCCAATATTTATATTCATGCAATTTTCTCGCTCAATTTGATTCTAAACTATTGCAATAAGTAGATTTTCAAAAGTAATAATTGTAAATACCAAGTATGAAGCATCAAAAGTATTAAAACTAAGCATACTCCATCAAAATAGATCACAATCACTCAAATCAAAATCATATTCAATATTAGTTCAAGGCAAATAATCATATAATAACCGCAAATAAAAAGATAAAAATAGAATATACCACTTTTTGTTGGAAAAATAGCTTCCTCTATCGCCTCAAAGAATGGGGTTTAGCTCCTCATATTAATCATAGTCTCAAAATATGTATTTATGGCTCAAAAGATGATTAAAAGGATGAAAAACAATAAAATGCATCGCTTGCAACGCCGTAATGGCGTTACAAAGTCATTACAATGGACTCACACAAGAGCCGACTTATGCACCGTTGCTTGTGTCGTTGTATCTAAGACCCGTGAAACGACTCGTCCTTGGAAGCCTATTGTTCTTCGTGTTCTTCAGCTTTACACCAGCAGAAACAGTTTCTGCAACTCGTGATTTTTGTTCTCTGTGGTGTTCTAAACCTCCCTAAAGTTTGCATAACCCTTCTTTGACTCATACCAACTCCTTATATAGCCAAAGATATCGATTAAAACCCTAAGAATATCTCCCATATCTTTACTCTTCTCCCCACGGCCAAGTCACGGGAATGTTTCCCTTTTCCTCCTCTCGTACGCGCCTCTCCGAGTTAAATCCAACGTACTTAATCTCCCAAGGATCTTATAGAATCGAAAGCAAAGAACCATTCTTCCCTTTATCTTCAAACTCAGCTTTATATATTTTCCACCAAATTCCCGTGATACTCTCAAGCCTCTCGTTTCCTATTAATCAAGATTAATTCCCGAGTTTTCGAATCTTGCCAACATACATTCCTGTTTAAGTGAAACAGGTGTTTCCAACCCATATCTACGATAATATCTCACTCCAAATCCTCCAAGTATGATCCGGATAATTCTCGCAGAATGGAAATAATTTTCCCGCCAAAAACGCTTTTGAACGAACAAGGAGAGGCGCCCCCTATCCAGAGTAGGGGTGCCTATAGCCGATGTCTTTGGTGATGCCCTGGGGGTGCCCCTTAGTAATTTGGGTACCCCTTATCCGTAGTGAGGGTCCGAATAGTAGGTGTCCTCCGGGCGCAACTTTTCGAGCCGATTTTTCCAAAAATGTTTATTGGCCAAAAATACCTACACACACATAAAACACCATAATAAGTACAAAAACGAGCACTATCAATATATAGAATCGAGACAAATTAGACACAAAAATGTGTCTATCAATATTCCACTCCATCGGCGAACCATTGCCGAATTCGGGATATTACAGAGACGATATGCACAATATAGAACTTACACAAGCAATAATACGCAATACCTAAATACGATGAAAATAATATCAATCACACAACACCAAGGATTAAGGGAAAAGTTCCGCTATAACAAATAGTGGGTTACAACGGTATATACCAAATGGTTTCGCGCAACTTCAAGGTGCATATAACACTTGGATAACAATGTCCTATTTCTTTACTCACCACTAATGATGGATAACCAAATTCTTTACCAAATAATTAGGTGGATTAAACCAATAATAAAACAAGGAATATGAGAAACTTACTACTATCAGGATTTGAACAAACCCTAAAATTACCCCTTTGAAGAGATGTAGGATGTGGTGGACAAATCTCCACCAACCAAACTGGTCCTTCGTTAGAACACCCTTCTCCTTCAAGCTCACGAAATATTCACCAAGCTCCTCTGATGGTGGTTTCCTTCTTTTCTCTTTCTTCTTGTTTTCTCACGGCAGCAAAACCTCGTATTTGTTTCGCTCGCACGACTTTCTTCTTGCTTCACAAACAAGATATATATATATATATAAACCACGTTTCCTTTTCTTAACTAACATCCTTTATTTAGCTCCCCTTTATTTGACAAGGGAAACATGACTGTTGGGACATAAGGAGTGACCAGCCCAGCAGAAACACCTATATATTTACAAAAAGGTAACACGATAACATGATGATAGTTAATCAATGTAATAACCCCGAATCATCGATTCGAGTCTAAGCAATTCTGAAGTTGAAAACCATCTGCCACTTTACCACAGAACGGGCGTTGATCCCTTTACCATAAGTCTCTGCTGCTAACTAATTTACTTCAATTCCTCCTCTTCATTTTTGTGTTTGGATTCCAGTACTAGTTAGTGCCTAATCAATATTGGACAAACTTTGAACCTCAAAATAAGAATGATTTTTTTGGCACCACCCTTTTTTGGCCGGCATAATTGGGGGATACTCAAAAAAAAAACATTATGAAGTAATTGAAGTACCCCTTATCCAAGTGTGTTTGTGGGACTTCAAATAATATATTTTGATTAGATGAAGAAGGACTTTGGAAGATTTGTGTGATATGAGAAGGTGTTTAAATTGATTTTAGTGACTCCTAATTGAAACCTTTTGTAGACAATCAAAGCTTCATCTATGGAAAAACCCCAAACCAAATCCCAATTCAAACACTAAGTCAATCAAATTTTGAATTTACAGAGCCACTGTCGGTAATGCATATGGTGTAAATGTAAGAGAGAAATGATTATCGCTAGTAAATTTGTGGACATTTTGGAACATGAAGGACATTTTTCAAGTCAAAAGACTTATCTTGGAGCATAAAGTTTGAATCACTAATATGAGATATAGCCATACCTTCACCATTAGCAGTAGCTACTTGTGCAGATCCATCATAGAAGGTAGAAGAACCATAGTCATCCATGTTGTAGTCTCGGGAGGGTTATAGTCTCGGGAGGGTTTACCAGAGGTGTACCCACAAAACCTTTTATACTCCAGACCCTAACTATCTACGCAGAACCTTGGAAGGCACTAAAGAATCTCCTTGGTTGGCATACTTATTGACTACAGGAGGAAGTACCCTGATGCGAAAATTCATATATAAGTCACAGAGCTCTACTCAGATAGTCTCACTATGGACATCAATACCCGGAGTCAAAACTAATCACATGGGTAGATCAAGAAATGGATATAGAAAAACATAGATGGTTTTGATGTTTACTAAGTGATCGATGTTTCTCATATCTCTGTCTCAAGGCCACCGCCAAAATGAACCTATCCTAATGGACCGAGATATCGGTCCGACTAATATCAACACAACCGGCATATACAAGGGAACCAAAGTGGTCGACAATCCTAATTCTAGATCAACACGTCCGCATATACAAGGGAACCAAATGGTCAATTTATTCACCGAACATTATTTTTTTTTTTTTTTTTTTTTTTTTTTTTTAACCGCATGATTAGATCTTTTGGATCCAAGCGCATGCTTCTTGTCGCAGATTACATGATAGTTCCCGTGGATCCCGCATTCCACGCTTGTTTAGGCGACGGAGACAGGAAAACACACACATATTGCTATTCCCAAGTGTTAATTTTATTCCGTTTGGTCTAATTGGTCTAGTCTTTTTTTTTTTTTTTTTTTTTTTTTTTTTTTTTAAGTAATTCAATCACTCTATTTCACCCTAGCAAAGTGGTAACAACTTGAATCGTGAGCCCCACCTAATCACTTAGAGAAACATAGTTTAAAAACAAAACAAAATAAAAACAAGTGAAAAGGACTCAACGAGATTGGTGAAACTATCATGTTATTTCTAACACCCGAGCTCGTGCTTTTATGAATAGACTCTTTAGATGTTTCCATCTAATCGATTGGTTCCTCAACTCCTACAACCAAAATGCTTCCATCCACTTAGATTGGTTAGTGCCATCCTTAATAAACATAAATTTCTAGGCTCTGGAGTTTATTTATTGTAACAAAAAGGTAACAAAAGTTTCTACCCCACCCCAAACTTAAATCTAACATTGTCCTCAATGTTTCTAATTAAAGAACAAGTACCAAAAATATAAGTAACATGAGGAAATAGTAAAGAGAGAAGTCGGAAAGATAGTACCTGGGTGAAGTATAACCAAAAACCTACAAAAATAATATACAACATACAAAACCGCCTCGATGGTCAATCAAGGTAAACAGGTCCTCCAGAGGGACCTCCTCAACATCGCCCCGTAGGAAAAGGCTCTAAAAGGGCTTCAATCGCTGACCGTTAACCTTTGAAGAACTACTACCATTTGGTGTCTCAATCTCAATAGCGCCATGAGGAAAAACAAGATTTTACCACAAAAGGACCGGTCCACCGAGAGCGCAACTTCCTGGGAATAGATGCAAACGAGTGTCATACAGAAGAACTTTTGACCTGGAGAAAATGACTTTCGTAAAATATTCTTATCATGCACAAGTTTCATTTTGTTCTTATACTCCTTAGCACTATCGTATGCATCTCTACGAATCTCGTCCAACTCATTGAGCCGGAGCTTTCAGAGCTCCCGCCTTGTCAAGTGAAAAGTTTAAGTTCTTAATAGCCCAATAGGCTCTATGCTCTAACTCGACAGAAGGTGACATGCCTTGCCAAACACTAAACGATAAGGTGACATTCCAATGGGTGTCTTAAACGCAAAGATTTGGTAAGCCCATAAGGCATCGGTAAGCCTCGACGACCGCCTTTTCCTATTAGGATTAACTGTTTTCTCTAAAATACGCTTAATTTCCCTATTGAGACCTCTACTCGACCACTAGTCTGTGGGTGATATGGGGTTGCTACTTTGTGGGTAATACCATATTGTTTCATTAAAAGAGCAAACGGTCTATTACAAAAGTGTGAACCTCCATCACTAATTATAGCTCGCGGTGTACCAAAACGTGTAAGTATGTTCTCTTTCAAAAACGGACTACGACCCCGTGGTCATTTGTTTTACACGGAACCGCCTCAACCCACTTAGACACATAGTCTACAAATGACAAGTATGTAAAGATAACCAAAAGAATTAGGAAATGGACCCATAAAATCAATGCCCCACACATCAAAGACCTCAATCACTAAAATAGGGTTCAAAGGCATCATATTTCTACGGAAATGGTTCCTAACCTCCGCAACGCTCACAAGAAACACAATGACTATGGGAGTCTTTAAACAACGAAGGCCAAAGTAAAAACCACACCGCAATATCTTAGCAAAGCAGTCTTCTTAGCACTAAAATGACCCCCACATGCATGTTCATGACAAAAGGAGATAATACTTTGGACTGGTCACTCTCGTGTATACATCTCCTAATAATCTGTCCGGACAATACTTAAACAGATAAGGATCGTCCCAAAAGAAGTGCTTAACCTCGGCTAAAAACCTAGAACGATCTTGCTTACCCCAATGTTGAGGCATTCGACCAAAGAATAAGATAATTCACTATATTCGCATACCAAGGTGATTGGGAAACAGAGAACAATTGTTCATCGTGAAAGCTATCCCTTATAGGAAGGGAATCATTAGGGAAACTAACAACTAGCCTAGACAAGTGGTCTCACACTACATTTTCGGCACCTTTTTGTCTCTAATGTCTCTGGACAGAATTCTTGTAACAAAAGGATCCACCTAATCAATCTAGGTTTGGTATCCTTCTTAGACAAAAGGTATTTCAAAGCGACATGATCGAGTATAGATTACGATCTTAGAACCTAATAGGTAGGATCTAAACTTATCCAAGGCAAACACGATGGCTAACAGCCTTCTCGGTAGTTGTATAGTTCATTTGGGCATCATTCGAGTTTTGCTAGCATAGTAAATCACATGAAGTAATTTGTTTTCTCGTTGACCTAGCACAACACCTATAGCATAATCAAGCATCGCACATAATTTCAAAGGGTAGGTTCCAGTTAGGTGCCCGGACTATCGGGCAGTAGTGAGTAAATTCTTAAGCTTCTCAAAAGCCTCTAAACAAGCATCATCAAAGACAAACTTAACATCTTTTGCAAGTAAATTGCAAAGAGGTCTAGAAATCAAGCTAAAATCCTTAATGAATCGACGGTAAAAACTCGCATGCCCTAGGAATGACCTAACATCTTTTACGGTTTTGGGACCTGTAAAGTCTTAATAAGGTCAACTTTGGCTTTATCTACCTCTATACCCTTAGAAGAAACGATGTGCCCTAACACAATTCCTGATTTAACCATAAAATGGCATTTTTCCCAATTAAGCACTAAATTCTTTTCCTTACACCTAGTCAACACTAATGTCAAATGATGCAAGCACTCATCAAAAGATGAACCAAACACTCAAAAATCATCCATAAAGACCTCTAGAAACCGTTCTACCATATCGGAAAATATGCTCATCATACAACGCTGAAAAGTCGCAGGGGCATTACATGCCCCGAAAGGCATGCGTCTATACGCAAAGGTACCAAAGGGACAAGTAAAAGTGGTTTTCTCTTGGTCTTCTGGGGCAATAACGATCTGATTATAACCGGAGTAGCCATCTAAGAAGCAATAATGACTATGTCCAGCTAATCTCTCTAGCATTTGGTCGATAAAAGGAAGGGGAAAGTGATCCTTCCTTGTGACCTTGTTCAATTTCCTATAGTCGATACAGACACGCCATCCCGTGGTCACTCGGGTTGGGATTAACTCATTATTATCATTCTGGACTACGGTGATACCCAATTTCTTGGGGACAACCCGAACAGGGCTGACCCACTTATCATCCGAAATTGGGTAGATAATACCCGCATCTAACAACTTAAGCACCTCTTTTCGAACTACCTCTTTCATGTTGGGGTTCAATCGACGTTGCATCTCCCTAGAAGGTTTGGAGTCTTCTTCTAAATGAATCGATGCATACACACAAGAGGACTTATACCCTTAATGTCCGCTATAGTCCACCCTAAAGCTTCCTTATTGTCTTGAAGTACTTTTACTAGCCTACTTTCCTGATCACTATCCAAATCGGAAGCTACAATCACAGTAAAGTCTCGATGGGCCTAAAAACACATACTTTAGAGTGTCGGGTAATGGTTTCAGTCCAACTTAGGAGGCTCTTCTAAAGAAGGAATTAAGGTATTCTCGAAACTGTAATGGTTCGAACCTAGCTTTCCATCTATCGGTGTCTAACACAGGGGTAGAATCTAATAGAGCATTCACTTGTTCAATAGTGCTATCGTCATCAAAATCTAAACCAAAATGGGATAGACAACTTTCTAATGGGTCCTCAGACAAGATGTTTGGTAATGACTCTAACTAAGGCCTCTATCATGTTCACCTCTTCAACACATGTGTCATCTAGCTCATAGGGTAGCTTACTGACATTAAAAATGTTCATCTCCATAGTCATATTACCAAAAGATAAATTCATCACACCATTTCGACAGTTAATGATTGCATTAGACGTAGCTAGAAATGGGCGACCTAATATCACAGTATCCGGTTCTCTCTCGGGTCGGGGACAAAGGGTATCTAGGACCACGAAATCCACTGGATAAATAAACTTGTCGACCTCAATAAGAACATCCTCAATAACACCTCGAGGAATTTTAATGCACTCTGCCTAACCGCAATGTCATCCGAGTAGGTTTCATTTCAAGTCCTAGTCAGTAAGTACACATGGTACTAAGTAAATTCACACTGGCTCCTAAGTCAAGTAAAGCTTTTTCTACCCTGTTTACCTATTGTACAAGCAATGGTAGGGGAACCTGGGTCTTTGTACTTTGGAGTTGTGGTGTTCTCAATGATTGAACTTACGTGACTAGCTAAAAAGGCTTTCTTATGGACGCTAAGTTTTCGCTTTCGCGTACACATATCCTTAAGGAACTTGGCATAAGCGGAATTTGCCTAATTGCATCTAATAAAGGAAGGTTTATGGTAACGTGCTTAAAACCTCCAATATGTCATTAAAGTTCGATTCCTTCTTTGTTGGTACTAATAGTTGGGGAAACGGGGCTCTAGGCACAGAATCGGACCTCTCGGGAATAGAATTGACATCATCGAAACTTTATCGATCCCTTCACTAGTGGTGGTCCTGAGGGGTGAGATCCTGAGGGGTGAACTACAGTATGTTCACTATCGGGCATGGTTACCTGATTGTCTACTACTCTACCACTCCTAAGGGTTCTAATAGCATTCAATTGATTCGATGTTTTTGCACCTACTTCATGAACTCCTCTAGGATTGGGATTAGTCTGACTAGGGAACCTTCCGTTATCTCTCTCACTTAAGGTCTTAGCTATTTGGCCCACTTGAAGTTCTAACTTAGCAAGGCTCTGAGCATTCGTTTGAAAGTTCTGCTTGGTTCCTGTTGAAAACTAAGTTGGTTCTGTGCTAACATATCCTGAGTTTTTGCTAACATCTTAATAGAGTCCTCTAAGCTAGTAGTTTTATTTTCTGGGCCTGAAGAATTCTTAGTGTAACCAAATCCTGGGGGAGCATTAGAATTACTAAACTGACCTTGACTCTGGCCCTTAGACCACGAAAAGTTCGGATGGTTTCTCCAACCAGGATTATAGGTTTCTCGAATATGGGTCAAACTTTTGACGGTTATCAAATCTAGTGTTATTATAGAGAGCATTGGCTTGCTCTTCATTATTCTGGCCTTCCCAAAAGGCTCCAATCTACCACTAGTCCGACCCACTTCTAAAGCTTCTAACCTTTTCGCTATAGCAAACAATTTTGGCATCTGATTCATAGCCTCCTTCTACCCTATTAACGTTTCCTCTGCCTAGAAGAATTGTTTTCTGGGGTTCCCTATTATTTTCCCATTGTTGGGTCTTTTCGGCGATTTCATGCAAATATGTCATCGCCTCATCAACTGTTTGGTTTTCAAACCCACCTGTACACATAGATTCTACTGTGGTTGTAGTGGAATAATCTAAACCCTCATAAAGGATCTGAACTAACCTAACCTTTTCGAGACCATGATGAGGACATTGGGCTAATAAATCATTGAACCTTTCCAAATACCTATACAAAGATTCTCCCTCCGTTGAGAAAACGTGCAGATTTGCGTCCTAATAGATGATGTTTTGTGCCTAGGGAAAAACTTGTTCAAAAAGGCAGATGTAAGTTGTTCATATGTTTCAATTGAACCAGAAGCCAAACTATATAGCCACGATTTGGCTTTATCTTTCAAGGAAAAGGGGAATAACCTGAGTTTCAAAGCATCATCATCAAGGTTTCTAATCTTCAGGGTACTACAAATTTCCTCAAAGTCCCTAACATGAAAATAGGGGTTTTCATTTTCTTTCCCTAAGAAGATTGGGAGCAGTTGTAAGGTCCCAGGTTTAAGTTCATAAGTTGCTTCTGTTTCAGCTAACCTGATACACGAGGGACGAGTAGCTCTAGTCGGGTTCAACAAGGCTTTCAAAGTTGCCATTTCTGGCACTATCGGAATATTAGGGATTGTCTCCCCAGACGGACGTTCAAAAACGGACTCTTCAAAAATTTGACTTTCTAAATTAAGGTAATCGAGACGCTTAGAACTACTAGGTTTCTCTTTAACAAATCTACCTAGGGCGTCTCTTTTACGTTCAGGCATACAAAAGAATTAGGAAGGGAATTCTATGCAATCACAAATCAAGGCCGACTCAACCAAAGCAAACCTAGAGATTTCTAGCAAACAAAAAGCATGATGGCTCCACTTAGATTGTTTCTAGACCAGCTTCTAAACTTTCGAAAGGGAATTCGTTACAATTTAAGCAAACTCCTCTGGAATCAATCGAGTCAAAGTGAGTTGAATCGAGGCGAGGGAAGCTCGGTGGAGCTTTGATACCCAAGGCCTCACCGGAATTACAATGCGGCGCAGTCACGCATTCAACTCACGAAACCTTTATGAACTTCAAGTGTGCTTAAAAGAGTAACCAATATTTTTCGAATGACTTTCCTATTAAGCTCGTTACCCTATCGGTCTTGTTCTAGTCAAAATTTTAAGGCTTAGGTTCGCGTAGGTTACGTGTTCCTAAGGCGGGCAAGAAGAGAACGGTGATGAAATCCGAACCCTTATCTTGTATGGCCAGGCCTTGCCCTTTACTAGAAAATTAAAGCAACCGTATTCAAGTCCTCAAAGATATATGCAAACGAAGGAGTCCAAAAGAACTCGCCGACAGGGATTCGCGAGTGTTCAGACCTTACCTCCCGTTCCAGACGGGGATGAATCGGTTGTAGTCGACTCGGGCCACCGACTCCTATGTCGCAGTACGAACCCAAGGTGCAGAGACAATATCGTAATTGTCCTCCTTCTCTGCAAACACAATTTATATTTAAAGTACCCTTCCGTAGGGTAAAAATAAAAATAATGTCCAAAGTCCAAAAGTCCAAAGTCCAAAAAGAAAAGAAAAATTACAAAAATAATAAACCCTAATACAATTTTTTTTTCTTTTCTAAAAATAAACAAACCCTAAAAACAAAATATCTTAAATAAAATCGTCTTCTTTCTGTTCTTTTCGCTTTAATCTTTCGCTCCAAGTCTTTACGAAATCACCAGACTCCTTGGCTCAATTTTCTTTATGATCCAGAACCTGTAGACAAAAGATAAATACCCAAAAACGTAAAAAAGAACAAAAATAAAAATAAAAAAAATAAAAATAAAAACAAATCTAAAACCCTAAAAACAAGTCCGCGTCGGCGGCGCCAAGAATTGATGTGATTTTTAAAGTTGTAGTAAAGTGGTAATAAAGGTTGTCGTTCTCTCGAACTTGTGAAGGATTTTCAGACTTTAAAATTAAAACAAAAATAGAAAACACACTAAAAATTATAGCAAACACTGACAAAGTTGATATCAATATTAAAAGAACACTGAGGCTAAGATTCCACTATTTTCCAAGTTCAAAGTGATTTAATCCAATATTTATATTCATGCAATTTTCTCGTTCAATTTGATTCTAAACTATTGCAATAAGTAGATTTTCAAAAGTAATAATTGTAAATACCAAGTATGAAGCATCAAAAGTATTAAAACTAAGCATACTCCATCAAAATAGATCACAATCACTCAAATCAAAATCATATTCAATATTAGTTCAAGGCAAATAATCATATAATAACTGCAAATAAAAAGATAAAAATAGAATATACCACTTTTTGTTGGAAAAATAGCTTCCTCTATCGCCTCAGCAATGGGGTTTAGCTCCTCATATTAATCATAGTCTCAAAATATGTATTTATGGCTCAAAAGATGATTAAAAGGATGAAAAACAATAAATAAAGATCGCTTGCAACGCTCAGTAATGGCGTTACAAAGCTGTTACAATGGATCATTACAAGAGCCGACTTATGCACTTTTGTTCTTGTCGTTGTATCTAAGACCCGTAAAACGACTGTCCTTGGAAGCCTATTGTTCTTCGTGTTCTTCAGCTTTACACCAGCAGAAACAGTTTCTGCAACTCGTGATTTTTGTTCTCTGTGGTGTTCTAAACCTCCCTAAAGTTTGCATAACCCTTCTTTGACTCATACCAACTCCTTATATAGCCAGCATATCGATTAAAACCCTAAGAATATCTCCCATATCTTTACTCTTCTCCCCACGGCCAAGTCACGGGAATGTTTCCCTTTTCCTCCTCTCGTACGCGTCTTCTCGAGTTAAATCCAACGTACTGAATCTCCCAAGGATCTTATAGAATCGAAAGCAAAGAAACCATTCTTCCCTTATCTTCAAACTCGCAGTTTATATATTTTCCACCAAATTCCCGTGATACTCTCAAGCCTCTGTTTCCTATTAATCAAGATTAATTCCCGAGTTTTCGAATCTTGCCAACATACATTCCCCGTTTAAGTGAAACAGGTGTTTCCAACCCATATCTACGATAATATCTCACTCCAAATCCTCCAAGTATGATCCTGGATAATTCTCGCAGAATGGAAATAATTTTCCCGCCAAAAACGCTTTTGAACGAACAAGGAGAGGCGCCCTATCCAGTAGGGGTGCCTATAGCCGATGTCTTTGGTGATGCCTCTGGGGTGCCCCTTAGTAATTTGGGTACCCCTTATCCGTAGTGAGGGTCCGAATAGTAGGTGTCCTCCGGCGCAACTTTTTCGAGCCGATTTTTCCAAAAATGTTTATTGGCCAAAAATACCTACACACACATAAAACACCATAATAAGTACAAAAACGAGCACTATCAATATATAGAATCGAGACAAATTAGACACAAAAATGTGTCTATCAATATTCCACTCCATCGGCGAACCATTGCCGAATTCGGGATATTACAGAGACGATATGCACAATATAGAACTTACACAAGCAATAATACGCAATACCTAAATACGATGAAAATAATATCAATCACACAACACCAAGGATTAAGGGAAAAGTTCCGCTATAACAAATAGTGGGTTACAACGGTATATACCAAATGGTTTCGCGCAACTTCAAGGTGCATATAACACTTGGATAACAATGTCCTATTTCTTTACTCACCACTAATGATGGATAACCAAATTCTTTACCAAATAATTAGGTGGATTAAACCAATAATAAAACAAGGAATATGAGAAACTTACTACTATCAGGATTTGAACAAACCCTAAAATTACCCCTTTGAAGAGATGTAGGATGTGGTGGACAAATCTCCACCAACCAAACTGGTCCTTCGTTAGAACACCCTTCTCCTTCAAGCTCACGAAATATTCACCAAGCTCCTCGATGGTGGTTTCCTTCTTTTCTCTTTCTTCTTGTTTTCTCACGGCAAAGAAAACCTCGTATTTGTTTCGCTCGCACGACTTTCTTCTTGCTTCACAAACAAGATATATATATATATATAAACCACGTTTCCTTTTCTTAACTAACATCCTTTATTTAGCTCCCCTTTATTTGACAAGGGAAACATGACTGTTGGGACATAAGGAGTGACCAGCCCAGCAGAAACACCTATATATTTACAAAAAGGTAACACGATAACATGATGATAGTTAATCAATGTAATAACCCCGAATCATCGATTCGAGTCTAAGCAATTCTGAAGTTGAAAACCATCTGCCACTTTACCACAGAACGGGCGTTGATCCCTTTACCATAAGTCTCTGCTGCTAACTAATTTACTTCAATTCCTCCTCTTCATTTTTGTGTTTGGATTCCAGTACTAGTTAGTGCCTAATCAATATTGGACAAACTTTGAACCTCAAAATAAGAATGATTTTTTTGGCACCACCCTTTTTTGGCCGGCATAATTGGGGGATACTCAAAAAAAAAAAACATTATGAAGTAATTGAAGTACCCCTTATCCAAGTGTGTTTGTGGGACTTCAAATAATATATTTTGATTAGATGAAGAAGGACTTTGGAAGATTTGTGTGATATGAGAAGGTGTTTAAATTGATTTTAGTGACTCCTAATTGAAACCTTTTGTAGACAATCAAAGCTTCATCTATGGAAAAACCCCAAACCAAATCCCAATTCAAACACTAAGTCAATCAAATTTTGAATTTACAGAGCCACTGTCGGTAATGCATATGGTGTAAATGTAAGAGAGAGTTTGTAAATAATGTTGTTATTCTGTTTTTAATTGATTGCATCTCTTCTAATAGCTTCTATGTGCCAATTAGATGTTTCTTATAGCCTTAAGGGCGCTTCGTATGATTGTTACAGTCTTATCAAATATATTATCGATGGCGATTTTCCGAAAGTGATCACGGTTTTACAATTCTTTGAAGATCAATGGCTATAGAAAATTGTTATAATGATTAAACGGGCAGATTACTTCCCTATGGGGCATTATACTCTTATTGAAGAAGACAAATCTCAATGGCAGAATTTTATTTCTAAACCCATTTTTCAAATATCAGTTTCCTCTGTGAAACAAGATATATGTAATTTTTTATTATTCTCATCTTTGATGTATTTGGTAATCATGTATTCAATTTTACAATATTAATGAAATCAAGATGTTTTCCTTCCAAAAAAAAAATCTAAATAGAAAAGGGACTTGTAAAATACCCAAATATTTGTTTGGATCTGACTCGGAGGTAGTTCAGTCAGATAAGGTGGTTTGACTCAAGGTTTGAATCGAAGACGGTATCTAGGTCTGAAGGTAGTTGAGTCAAGTATTATATGACTCATCGAGTATATATATATATATACATATATGATTGGATTCAATAGTATTTTATACCTTGTGATTCAATAATTTTGAGTCAGATGTAACGTGGATAATCCCAGGGACGGACCCAAGAATCAGTATTAGGTACAGCTAATCTCATGGTTTATAACAGGAAGAACTCATTGCTGAAACAACAGTGTGAATTTGATTGGATTTGATATTAATTCCTCTTCTTCTCAAAATTGAAGAAGAAGACGGAGTAAAGAAAAGGGTTTTCGAGGAAAGGGTTTTGGATGAATCGAAGAACTTGGGGTTTGGGTTTGAATAACAAGTAGGTGAAGAAGAAGCGTTGAGGATTTTTTGGAATCCAACTTTCATTTTCCTACAATGGTTCATTTCATGATGCCACATTTGGTTCCTTAAAGTTTATTTAGACACACTATGATGCCATATTCCTCAAAAATGTGGCTTTGACTCATCAAAAGGTGCCCAAATGTTGAGATTATTAGTCCCACACCACATTGTCTGGGTTATCTAAATTTTTACGGTTTATAATTCTTAGGGCTTCTCCACTCACTGGAAATTGGTTTAGAGTTGGATGCCCATATTCTAGCGCACTACACCAAATTCCCGGATTAGTAACAGAAATTCGTAACGACTTACTGGCCGTTACAAAATCCTGTTACAAATGGCGATTAAAAATATTTATAATGCACAATAGTCACATTCTAAATTTAGAAAATATTGTAAAATGAGTTCATCCGTTACTTAATTTTTTTTTTGGGCGTGCCATTCACACGCTTCGTCACACTAGATGGTCACACTTGGATGGATACTTCCACCCAAGCTCCCTAATACTACATGATATTTCTTCCCAAAAATTCTATCTAACCCTAAGTCCCATCTCTCGAATGAATTTCGTTTCTTTTTTCTTCCGTCAAAATCTCTCTTTCAGAGAGACGAAAAAGAGAAACCTTTTTCTTTTTCTTTCTTCCTCGATCTCTCTTTCTCTTTACCTCCTCTTTTCTTCCAATGATGTTTGTATCCGCTTGTCCTTGCAAAAGAGAGGCGAAAGTAAAATTAGGTTTTCAATAGATTGATGGTTTAGGAGAAATTAGGGTTTCAGTAGGGATTTCGGTGAAAAGGGTATTGGTTCCTCTTCAATTCAAGGTATTGATTTAAGTATTAAATCTAAATAGCTTTAATCTCTCTTCAAGGCTAGAAATTCGATTTATAGGTTTTTTTTCCTCTCTATTGATCTTAATCTACTTTTTCTCCTTTGTTTTCTGATGATTGGTGAAGCAGATATAAGTGATGGGTGTTGTGATCGATGATTCTGATGCTGCGAAGAACATAGGATTTCAGATTTTTGGTGTTGATTCATGGCGAGAAAGAGATAAAGAATTGAATATTCAATAGGTATTTCTCGTGGTGATTGAGTTACAAAGATGGCTCAATTGATTTTAGGGGTTTGAACTGATTTGAATTCAGCAATTGATGATGATTTAGGGTTTGTAGAAGATGGTTCTGTGGTCGACTTAAGAGAAGAAGAATTGGTAGATTAGGTTTGGAATTTGTCATTCTCAGGCTCAAGATGGAGAAGATATTAATGAAGTCATGGGTTAAGTTTATTTGTAGGTGAACTTGTGTGCTAGTTTGGTGTTGGCTTTACAGAAAAAAATAGTATGTTGTTCATCTAGAAGCAGTTCGTTTAAATTGTATGCTAATGTTTTTGTCGCTTCGATCAACAGGTTCCAATTGGAGGAAACTACAGGCTTATTGATGTCCCAACAATTGCATCAACAGTGGCATAAACAAGATATTTGTCTTTACTCAGTTAATTATGCTTCCCTCAACCGTCACCTCGCTCAAGACATATAATTTAGGTCAATTTTCTGCATACTCATCTTATCGGTTATCATAAGTTTTATTTTGTCAATAATTTAATAAGTTGCCTCTTGCTTATTAATTTCTAGGACGGTCCTTGCTTTTTTTCGAATTGTTTGGTTGTGTTCATGAAATTTAGTCTTTAATTTGGTTGTGTGCACTCATTTTGCCATGTGCGAAATTACCTTCATGTCATTTTCTTTCCTATACCACCCAGCTTCATGCTGCAAAGTGTTGATAAAGATCTTGAAAGAAGAGGACTCTCATTTCTCTTTGATACTAGCTAGTAATATGAGGTTGTGCTAACGGCGCCACGTAATGTACAACTTCATATATATAGCTGGGTTAGCAGTAAAGGTATGGTTGATCTATACTAATATGTCCAATAATAAAATGAGTATCTTGAGCAACTCTTATATTTTGTAAGTCTCGACAAACAAGTATACTAATCTGTCCAATAATGATGCATGTGGCCACATAATCTACAAGGGTTGTACAAGTTTTCGATTGGTTACATGGAAATGCAATTATGGGGTTATTAATCTTGTTGATTTCTTTAGTAGCATAATTAATTGATTTAGTGGATCATACTTTTTAGTACATGGGATCTAAGGATTTCGGTGTAAATGGTACTGATTCCAGTTTGTAAAATGGTTGGGTTAATGTCTATAGATAGTTGTTTTAGACTTAAGTGTAGATCCTATGGAATAATTGTGTTTTAGTTTTTAACACATGAATACGAATACGGCTGTGTTTTGAAGTGTTCATATGATGTGCACCGGTTCTAGTTAGCATTTTACTAATTATCTTTATCTTTGATTCTTGTGCTATGAACCGATCTTAAGAGACTCCTTGCAATTCTAAGCATAATGATGTTAGACCCTACTGGAATATCCAGGGTAGCTGCCGGCATGTATTGGAATATAGGATTCAGAAGTGACAAAGGGTTAAGTTCATTCCATGTCAGTTAATTTTTACCATATTCTTGGCTCAATTATTTAGCATGTCTTCTCAATTCTTTTAGTCGAGCTTGGAGCCTGTTGGCTATCTAACCGAAAAACAAATCTATCTCAATTTCACTTCACAACTAATTTCCTATATAATCTGTTCTTTGTTATGAATCCATGTATAGTTAGCTTGGCGATGGGTAACCTATTATGCGATGGAAGTGCTTTCATTTCTTCTTAATCCTGCTAGTAATTAATAGTTGGCATAAATGTAAGCCGTGCTGCTTATACGGCTGTTTAATTTTTTTTTTTTTTTTTTTTTTGATACAATATATGCATTGCAATATGATGTAGATTCTTTTAAGTCTGACCTAGTGTAAGGGAATATAACTCTTTGGTGGTACAATATATACATTGCATTTATTTTGCCATGTAATAAAATTACCTTCATGTCTTTTTTCTTTTTCTATACTTCTATTAGGAATGTCTTTGATAACCGATGATAAGATAATTACCTTCATGTCTTTTTTCTTTTTCTATACTTCTATTCCTTCATTTTGCCACGTGATTTACAAATTCTTGCAGTCTTTTTTTGTGTAAAACTTAGTTCCAAAGTAGTAGTTTTCATCTCATTGAATTTTGGCAAGGTCTCCAGTATATAAAATTTGCATGTATTGTTGTTTTTGTGACATTTAATTTGTATCAATGAGGTTCTGAAGAGATATTTGGTAATGCTTTTAATTTCTGCCAATGACATCTTGGTATTTTGCTAATTTATATTGTGGTTTTCTACTTAATGGATCTATATTGTGATGATGATACATATGGCCTTATGACTCTTGTAGTCCCTGTTGGAGCTATTGCGTCATTTAGGAAAATGAAAAAGCTTACCCAAAACAATGAATTGGTGGTGGCTGCTCTCCGGAAGTCATCTCTGCTTGTGAGTTTGTTACCATCTTATAAATGAACTTAATGGCCTGCCATTCAGGTTGTAAGTTCAGAAGGGAAGAAAGTAAAACGGGCTCGTCCTTTGCCTTTATAGATGTCAAGGAGGCACAGGATATTTTTGTTACTTTGGAAATCAGCCTTTTTCACTTTCATGCCTTATTAATTAAAAGATCGCCTCTGATATTTAATTTGTAACTCTAGTCACGCACTATTGTAGTAGAGAATCTTCTAATCAATCAATAGATAATCTTCAAAAAAAAAATTGGCGATGCCGAAAAGTATGCCCTTTCAACGATTTTGATTCCTTTATTAGAGATTTGTACTGACAAACATTAACAATCTGCTACGCCCCACTCAATTATCGGATAAAGAGTATCTCGCATCCGGATCCTCATGACATCAATCAACAAAGAGTACCAAAGCGTAAACAACTGTCAGGCGGAAAGGTATGGATATAATCGATTAATTTTCAATTTGTTGTTATTGTGATCATGTCGTTATCAAAGACATGAAGGCATTCATTTGGTTATTGTAAATTCCCTTGATATGCCGCCAATTGATGAAGCATCAGTATCAAAGACATGAAGGTAAATATCTTATCATGTTTATCTCTCTCAGCAGGTTACAAGTGATGACGCAGTGAAGATGGCCAGAGAATTGGCTCTAAAGGAGGGACTTATGGTAACAATTTTCTCTGTCGTTTTGTACATACATATTGTTACTCTAACATTAAACACTCTTATATTACTACTTTGCTTGACATCGGTATGACGTCCAATTTATTCGATCTTGTGTATTTACTTTTATATAGATTGGGATCTCCTCCGGAGCTAACACAGTTGCTTCACTTAAACTTGCACCAAGGCCAGAGAACAAAGGAAAACTCATTGTGGTGTGTACATAAATGCCCTGTCAATCTCTTGTGTCTGTTACATCGCACTACATGAATCAGTGTCCATTTTTTCTTTAGAAACTTGTACCATTTCACTAGGCCTGTCAACATTTCTATTACATGTCTCGGTGATATACCTTATTGAAATGCTGGATAAATTAGTTGAAGGAACATGTATATGGAAGAAAGTAGTTCTTCCATATACCTTACTGAACATGTACCTTATTGAAATGTTGAAATTCCTTGAGCATGTGGTTTCTATGTAGTTTCTGCATATAGTGATTTAAGAGAGAATGAACTGAACTTAGGAACTTAGTAGGTTTCAATGACTTCGCTCAGAATTTGATACTTATACAGTTAACAATTTTTTTTGGCACTTAAAAGAATTTGTATTCTTTTTGAGTTTGTATTCTTTTTTGAATTGATTGAATGTTAGTGAATTGATTGACTGAAGAAAGTATTGAATGTGGATTATGGATGGAATGTAAGGTGTATACAGGATATTTGGAATGCCCGGCTTTTTCTTGTTTGATCCTTGTTGATTTCTGATCCAAATACATTTCTCTACTGCAGATAAACTTATGGGATCAAAGAGGCTCACACTTGATTCAAGGAAAGCGGTTAGCATGGCAAGGGCATGGACTCTGCGGGCTGGTCTAAGTGTGGTTTCAGCTAAAAATTTTGTGACCTTTGTGTACTGCCTCATCTTTGTCGGGACCCATGTGCATCACAAGGGTGGAGAATAAAGCAGCTTCAAGTTTTGTAAGTTCCATGTATTCAAGTTTTGTAATTTTTGTAGGAAGTTAGTAAGTTTCTATATGTTCCCTTAGAAATTTGACACTTAACAAAAAAAAAAGGTTGGTACTTAGATAAATTTATGTTATTTGATTATATGAATCTGATATGAATTGAATGAATGTGATATGAATAGATTGAAGAAATTATTGTTGAGTGTGGATGATATTGAAAGTTGTATGCAGTGTATTGAATTTAGAATTCCGGCTTATTTTCGGCAGAAAAATTATCACGGTCACCTTGACCTGGTCAAAATTGGTCAAGGTTGATCGGCGAAGAATTTTTTGTTGTTACAAAAAAGTTCATAACGGTCATCAACGTTACGACAACGCCAACAAAAAAATTCGCTTACTGCCCCGAGTCACATTACCACGTGACAAATTCAGAATCGCTTAAACCTCGTTACGAGGGTCACATAAAATGAAATTGTAACGGCCACAAAGCCGTTACAAAAAAATGTAACACCCACTTTTGCAACAAAGTAGAGTCACACAACCCGTTTTAGTAACGGGTTGGTGTAGTGTCTACATGTGCTAGTAAGATGATCATCCCAAATTCCTTGCATAGAGTCAGAGAAGATGCTAGACAATTGTGCCAATGAAGATTCAGGTGGAAAATCTTCCCTTGCGAAAGAACTATCATTATTATCGACATCGTCAGAACTTTCGCTAGGCTGAAGATTTGAAGGAGAAGGAGAATGAACTTTTTGTTTCTTTGAAGGTGGAGCAACAGATTTCTCCTTGCGAAGAGAACCTTTACCTTTACCTTTGGTCTTCGCAACTTTAGAGCTTTCTTCTTCTTCAACAGTTACAACACCAACCTTCGCACACACATGAAGATAAGAAACATATGCAATAATATTGTTAAAACTATAAAGATATTTCTTACTTCATCTGTGATGGAGTGCAGAGCAGATAAAGTGCTAGCCTTCTCGGTTCTCTTATAGCTCGATCTCAGCTTTTTAATCTAAAATTTTCGCAAGAGTTAGAGAAAAGGAAAATAGCAATAAATGAAAGATTATGAAGTGAACAAGAATTGAAGACATACCTCTTTTGCTTTCTCGGGCCAATTAAATACCCAAGGTTGATAAGTGGCGAGATTTGCAGAAGCACATTTGAACCTCGAAATATAAGGTCCTTTCAAAACTAGTGGAAAGACGCACCATCCGTCGTCTTTAGAGTGACGAGGAATATTATTCTTGCCGAATGCCAATCAATGTCCTCGATAAGTACTCTATCGCTGGCAACATTTTATTTTCTCTTCAAGCGAGCACCCCAGCGAGTTTTATCATTTTTCATGTTTATTACTTCATAATTTTCATAGAAGCTCTCCACGGTGTATTTTTCAGCGAGTATTTCTAAATCCTCATATTCAGGATCCCTAACTTCTTTTGGATAAAGAGATCCTTTACCAGCATCGCGGTTGGCGAATTCAAGCATTAAGCGAATACAATCCCCACTTAATTGATAGATAGCTTGCGAAAATTTCGCATGAGCAAGAATTTCATAAAATAAGGGAAGATCAGGATCATAGAGAGGAATGGGAAGGCCAGCGAGAATCTGACCAAGCGAAATTACGATTTCCTTATCATCACAATGATGATCAGAAAATAATTTGGTAGAGAGAATGTATTTAGATTCTTGATTGGGAATGGTGGTTAATGTGAAACCCTTCTCTTCGAAATCTTTCTGAACTCTTTCCAGAGAAGTTTCATATTTACGACCAACCGGAGGCATTTTCAAGATGGGAATGAAGAAAAAACCAAGATCAAAAGAAGTAGAAAGAAGAAGATTTACAGAACGAAATGTGGTTACGGAGAAAATTTGAAGAAAAATTGCAGAAAATATAAGAAGGAAAGTAAAAAAGAAGAAGAGAAGAGTGAGAAGAATATATATAGAGATAGGAGTTCTCGAGAAGATAAACACATTTAATGCTAAGAATAGACGTGAACGGTTGAGAAATAGCGGTTGAAAAAGACTTGTCAAGAAATGGGTGGAAGAAGAGATACATGTAATAAATTTTGCGTAAAATTACGTAATCGTGTCAATACAAAAGAATATGGAAAATGAACAACTGCGGCATTTTCAAAGTACTAGTTCTCATGACATTCTCTCCTTCGCAGAGAATACATGAGAAGAGGCAAGATGTAGGATCAGAATATCGCAACATTAATATCCTTGCGAAATCCTTGAACAACACACTGCGAAGATATCGCAGATTGGTAATAAAAATGACGCAACAGATGACGACAGCTTGAACACGAAAGGTGTGAGGACCTAGCAAGATTTAGGAGCATTTCGAGATTTAACATTTGAATACTTGCGAGAATGTCGCAAGCCAGATCCGAAAATAAAGACAGCTTAGCTGTCATCCAATATGTAATGTCCTATATAAAGGGCCGAGTAGGCCTAAGAGAAAAAGAGATCTTTTTAGAGAGTGGAGGGAAAGTTTTGAGGAGAGAAAGTCTAGAACAATAGTTGTATTCTTGATTTCATTTCCCTTTGTAAAATTCTTTAATTCAATTAATAAAAAGTGTGATTGTAGATCTTAAAGATGTGTTGAATATTATGAATTCTTTTGAGGGATATATTGTAGGATTTCCCGCAATCACACAATCATTTAAAACATATAAACATCATTTAGAAACCTTACCTAGGTTAACTTGACATGATTTCCATCGTCAACACAAAACCATCCATTGTCATCACCATTAATTAATTATCTTCATTAACAAACTCAAACAAGAACACCATCGTCCTTCTAATATGATCATCGTCAACATAATCACCATATACCTTTCCTTTTCATTAAGAAGATAAATTCACCATTATCTAAAACCCACTCTCATGAATATTTCACTCTTTGAGAAATCTATATTTTTATTATCAATATTGTAAAGCTTGAATCTTTGAAAAACAAGAAAAGAAATATTGAAGAAGAAGATATTATTACAATGAATAGAAAAGATGATTCTCTGTCTATTTCGTGACAAAGACCGCAATATTAGACACAGACTTCTAAAACAAACACTCAATCGTACACCGAAACAGACACCAACCGATCGGACTAAAGTCAATACAATTTGACTATACTTATTAGCCCCCTCAAACTGATAATAGGAAGTACTAATCAGTTTGACAAACATAAGAAAAACCAGAAACGATTTTTAGAAGACACTAATTGACTGCTTAATTAGGAACAACAGTTGAGAAATCAGAAATGTCTTCATGATTTAACAAATAAATGTCTGAAGAAGTAGAAGAACCAGCTGAAACATTGGTGGAAGTATCTGAAGAAGTAGGAAGTCCCAGTAACTGATGTAGTAGTGAAGTAAAAATAGGAGCACATAGTCCCTTAGTAAACAAATCGCTAACCGATTTTCTCAGGAGACATCTTTGAACCGTGAGAAAGCCTTGTTCAATTAACTCCCTAACAACATGATAATGAATTTTTATATGCTTTGCCCTGGAATGCGAAACAGGATTTGCAGATAAGTAGATAGCACTTGTGTTATCACAAAACAAAGTAATAGGCTGCTTAAGTGAAATATGTAATTCAGAAAATAAAGATGCAAGCCACTCCAACTCTGTCAGAAAGTAACCGAAAACTTTTATATTCTCGCACTCTGTGTTGATCTAGACACTGTAGGCTGCTTTTTGCTTGACCATGAGATTAAAGAATTACCCATAAAAATTGCATACCCACAAGTAGATCTTGTTGTCTCAGGACAACTACCCCAATCTGAATCAATATAAGCTGTTAAGCATTATATCACCCTTTCTTAAAGTTATACCATAACCAAGTGTACCTTTTCAGTATCGAAGGATCCTTTTAACTAGTAACAGATGAGTGTCAGTAGGTGAATTCATATATTGTCTAACATAGTTGAACCGCAAAATAAATGTCGCCCTAGTTAAGCACGATATCTTTGATGAGTCCCACTATGGTTCTATACTCGGTAGCATTTGGTAATAAAACTCATTCCTTGATAGACACTCTAGGTCCTTTAGCAACTGGGGTACTACAAGGATTGCATTATAACATGTGAGCTTTAGAGAGTAACTCCACAATATATTTCTTTTGAGATAACATAATAAAATCTTCTGATCTTATTGCTTCTAATCCTAGGAAATAATGCAAGTTTCATAATTCCTTCATAGCAAAATTGTTACTCAAATACTTGATAATATCAGTAAGTAAAATTTCTGAGGATCCAGTTAATATAATATCATCAACATAGAGTAATAAGACCATCATATGTGAACCAGAAGTATACACAAACATTGAAAAATCATACACAGATCTCACAAAACCAAAAGCAATCAATGAAGCACTGAATTTTTGAAACCAAGCCCTGGGTGCTTGTTTCAAGCCATATAAGCTTTTCTTCAAGTGACAAACTTTATTTGGATATTCTGGGTCAACAAAGCCTGGAGGTTGTTGCATATAAACATCTTCATGTAAATCACCATGTAGAAAAGCATTGGATACATCCAACTGCTTAATAACCCAACCTCTTGTAATTGCTAATGTGAGAACTACTCTAACAGTTGTTGATTTGACTATTGGACTGAAAGTATCACCATAATCAATTCCATCTTGTTGGTTATAACCTAGTGCTACTAATCTTGATTTGAATCTGTCCACTTTCTCATCTGATCTGTACATAATCCTATAAACCCACTTGCAACCTAAGATGTTCATGTGAGGTTTAGGATCAATTAAGTCCCATGTGTCATTATTTTTCAAAGTTGTGTTTTCTTCCTTCATAGACACTTTCCATTTTGTATCTTTAATAACTGACTTAAAACTTTTAGGCTCAGTAGGAGTATTTAGTAAAGAAGTAAAAGCAGAATGAACTGGATGTTTAACTGAGTAGTTCATGACAAGATCAGGAAAAAAAAATTGGTTTTGAAATTCCTCTTTGTGACCTTGTAACAATTGATTGAATATGAATAGACTTAGTAGAAGGCAAGGGTAAAGGAACAACATCAGTTGAGTTAGAATTTAAATCAGAAGAAGTATAAGAGGAAAAATAAAAATCAGATTCAGAAAACACCACATGCCTGGAAATATAAGTTCTTTTATTTATGGGATTGTAACATTTATAACCTTTATGTAAAGAACTATATCCAAGAGAAAGATATTTGACTGACTTTGGAGAGAGTTTGTCAACTCTAGAGTGACCCAAGAACGGATAGCAGCGTACACGCCAAAATTTTTTAACAAAGAATAATCTGGAGGTGAATTATAAAGAACTTCAAAAGGTGATCTATTATTAAGAATTGAAGTTGGAGTTCTGTTGATTAAATAGGTAGCTGCTAAGAAAGCATCATACCAAAACTCCTTTGGACAATGTGCATTGAAAAGAAGAGTGTTCCCCATTTCAGTATTGTGTCTGTACTTTCTTTCATCAAGACCATTCTACTCTGGGGTTTTTTGGACAAGAGATTCTAATTTGAATACCACGGGAATCAAGAAAAATCTTAAAAGAACCCTTGACAAGTTCACTAGCACCATCAGTTTGGAAAGAAATAATTTTTGTATGAAACAAATTTTCTCCAAGGTTTTAAAATGTTGAAAACATTGCAAGGCATCTCTTTTTAAGCTACATTGGATAAATCCAATGGAATCTGCTAAAATCATCTATAAACGTAATGTAATATCTATGACCGATAAAGAAAAAATTGGTGTTGGACCCCATTCATCACAATGAATAAGTTCAAGTGGACTTTGGATGCATGAGTAGAAGATAAATGAAATGGTAACCTTTTACTTTTAGCTATTTGACAAGGATGAAATAAAGATTTTGAAACAAGAGGAAAGTTCTACTGTTTTTATGATTGTGAAGTTGTTGTAATACTCTAGTAGATGGATGCCCTAACCTAGCATGCCAAATATCACGAGAAGCAACAATAGAGGAAAAAGCAGAGTGAAAAATGGCAGACGAAATATGATACAAGTTATTTATCATTTTTCCTCTAGCTAATAACTCATTTGTCTTCAAACTTCTTATTTCAAAACCATAAGGATAAAATGTAATAGAGCAAACATTATCTGTAGTAAATCTAGCTACTGATAAAAGATTATGCTTCATGGCTGGAACATGCAACACATTAGCTAGTTTAACACATGCAGTAGGTGTTTGAATTATAGAGCTACTAGTATGAGATATGGGTAAGTTATTACCATTGCCAATTTGAACCTTGTCCTTGCCTTTATAATCAGAAGTATTTTGAAGTAAAGTTATGTCACCAGTCATGTGAGTAGTAGCCCCACTATCTGAAATGCAGTGGTGAAGGTTCATCATTTGCAGTGGTGAAACTTGTAAAAGCTTGTTGAGTAGGACCAGAAGTATGAAAATCACCCGCAGAAAAATCCCTTGTAGCTTCAGTATTTGCAAAATGAGCTTGAGAAGTATTTGAAGTACCACTAGGAGGATGATATCTAAAAAAGAATCTGGTAGCTAAATGACCCTTCTTTTTGCAAATTTGACAAAACATTTGATTATAGTCCAATATCTTGTACCATTAGTATTATTTGAACTTGACCCAGTTTGATAATTTGAAACATTAGAGCTTGACCCATGTTGATAATTGCTTTGCTTAAAATTTCCTCCACTCTTCTTGTTAGGATTATGATTATGGGAACCATTCATGACATAAAAAGAAGTAGCAGTTTGATCATCAAACACATTTGTAGAACTTTGTTTTCTCGTCGCCTAAAAACTCGCTCATGAGAAAGTAATTTGGCTTTAGTTTCTTCAAAAGTGAAAGGTTTCTCCCTATTTTGTGAAGAGATCACAAAATTATCATAGTCACTACCCAAGCCATTCATCACAAACATCATCAAATCCTCATCAATCACATTTTCTCCGATTGCTGCTAATGAGTAGTCAGAGATAAACTTAATTCTTTGAAGATAAACAACTATGGACTGATTCCCCTTTTTAATACCATGTAGTTGAGTTCTTAACATGTTCTTCCTAGCAAGAAATTGAGTTTTAAAGCTAGTTTCAAGATAATCCCGATTTCCTTAGTCAAGTTAAACCAAGAACATCACCACTTACCGTAGGAGTAAAAGTGGCTTTAAGACAAGTAGAAACAAATCTATCTAGTCTTCTCCAAGATACCCATTCGGGTTTACTGTTTCTACACCATCTACGACAATCTTTTGTGAAGGTTTAATGATTTCACCACTAACATAACCATACAAATCCGTAAAAAATAAAACCCCTTCAATTTGATCACGCCAAAGTAGGTAATTGGAGCCATCAAGTTTCATTGAAACTAAATTAGTGATATTTGTAAAGGGTAAAGAATTACCAAGAGCAACGGAAGTCGACATTACAGAAGTAGGTGATAGGTTCCGGAGATGCCTATATATAATAAACCGCAATCGCACGGTGTCTAACTAGTAGACAGAGGCAAGTACGGGTCGTTCCCACGAGGAGCGGTGGAAATACTGTAATCAATATATCGAATAAACTAACAAGAAATGATGTTTTTAGATTTTTGAAAGAATAAAGACAATAAGAAAAATAAATTAAAGAAACAAAACGAATCAAATGGGAAAGTTGGTAACCAGGGTTTAATGTATCCACCACTATTTCTATTCAATACTGAAATGAAACATAATTCATGAATTATTTATTGTTCGTTCTATTGACATCACCTATTATATATATTAGAGTCGCAAATATCACTGGGACGCCCTAAGCATGACACATCAAAAGACTAAACCAAAGCATGCACCATCAAATTTCATTAGCGAGAAATTTATACGAAACTAAATATAGGTTCTCAAATAATACCAAAGCATGCACCATCAAATTGCATTAGCGAGAAATTTATACGAAACTAAATATAAGTTCTCAAATAATACTAAACCAAAGCATGCACCATCAAATTGCATTAGCGAGAAATTTATACGAAACTAAATATAGGTTCTCAAATAATACCTGGCTATTCTAAGCATACCCCATCAAAGGATTTAACCCAAACATGAAATATCAAATAAGTAGACAAATATATTTTCGATCCTAACAATTATGCACAAAGGTTATACGAAACCGGTGAAACAACAACTCATATTATTATTAGATCAAGTATAATATCATGAAATTATTTATTCAAACCAAAATGGTCTCTTGCTCAATTAATCAATCAAATTAGCCTAATACCCCATGTAGTTTCAACATAAAACCCTAGCTACAAAGCTTAGCAACACATACTATGGATTTCTCAAAACCCACAAAAATAATTACAAGTAAAATAGAGAAAAGAATAAACCGTTGTCACCGAATCGTCTCCTTTCCCTTCAATCTCTTGTTCTTCCCTTCTTGTCTTCACGGCTGTTCCTTCTCTCTGTTCCAGTGGCCGCAACTCTTTTTTTTTTTTTTCCGAACTCCCAAAACCCCTCACTTAAGGATCCCATCGGTACTTCAATTACGCCCAAAATATCCACACACCAGCTTGCACTTTCTTTACTTAGCTAATGGGACCCACCGAAATATCAATTCCAATTCATTACGTATATAAATTATTTGTACCGACTCATGTGCACGCCTTTGGCACTTCTGCATCTTCCACACGGGTTCCCAAACTAAGGACTTTCTGGCTTCCTTCCACCAAATGGCTCTTGGACCTTTTGTCTTCACTCATATGTCCAAATCCACTAAAATATATCTAACGACAGCATCATGTTCATTTAGTACCAACTCCAAATTCACCTAGTAGTAGGTCCAGCTCCAAGTTTCACACGCCTAAATGAGCACTAGTTATTACTCCAATTAAATGAAGTCCAAAGACACTTCAACCCACATGCCATCTAAGAACACCGAATGACCCAACTGTTACCCGACTTCTCCCATTCTTTTTCCATATGTAGCCTAGGCAGAAAGTTCGTAACAATAGTTTCGCCAAGCCAATTTTAAAAATGCCGCCACTGAAGCTCCCATTTAGTCATTTTATTATACTGTTCCAAATTTGCTTGTAATTCCTGCAATCTGTCTAAAACAACATTATTGGTGAAATAACGAGGCATAGCTAATATAAATATGGGTGTAAAATGTAGCATTTTCGTGCTTATCGAGGAATTTCTAAAACTTCAAGATCTCGATTGTAAACTGATGTTGCTTTATGACGAAGATTGCTAGAATTTCTAATATGAATATTGTTGTTGTTTGTTGTGATAAGTCCCCGATCTTGTAGTGACCATAACATAGTCAAGAACCCTAAAATTATGTGGGAAAGTTATTGAGAATTATTACCTGTTTATGTTGAAGCTAAAAATTGTTGAGCTTGAGATGATTGAATATTGTTAGATCGGTAACCTAACTGATACCATGAGAAATCTATATTTTTATTATCAATATTGTAAAGCTTGAATCTGTGAAAAACAAGAAAAGAAATATTGAAGAAGAAGATATTATTACAATGAATAGAAAAGATGAGTCTCTGTCTGTTTCAGACAGCTATTAATACTGCAATACAGTTAGATACAGACTTCTAAAAGAAACACTGAATCAGACACTGAAACAGACACCAACTGACTGGACTAAAGTCAATACAATTTGACTATACTTATTACTCTTCCTAAATATCTACATCAACCTTTCTCTTTATTCTTTTATGATCTTCCTAGTTTTCTTTCCATCATTCTCTACTAAATAGTTATCTATCCAACCCTCTCACTTACTAGCTCTCTGTCCTTCTTTCCTTCTCTTCCTATCCTATCAACTAGGTGAAACAGGAGAACTAATATATGAAGATATAACTCAAACTATTTTCAAAAGAATCAAAACAATGAAAATTCAAATCCTAATTAAGGTTTTGCTATTCAATGCCTAGAGAAATACTAAGGGGTAACCATTTACTAAAGAAAGGTTCAATCAAAATATAAAGGTCCGGTCAATGGTCAAACGGGTAAGGTTCGTCGGTCAACGGCAGTTTGACTAATTTTGACTCTAATTTTTCATCGTGCTATATCTTCCTCTTCCTGTCCGATTGACGTGTTCAAGTAGTCCATTTCGCATAACTTTTCGAGATCTATCCCATGATACTAGTCTAATGTCCAAATTATTTTTAGACTATTTTTTATTAATTATTATTCATATTTAATTAATCGAGTCATTAACGGCTAAATCGTTTCTTGACCGGTCTAATAGCGTTGACGATCTTGAGGGTCCTTACATTCTCCCCACCTTATACATTTTCGTCCTCGAAAATCGAATCGCCTTTCTGGTCTTCTAAAACTCCCCACCTTGTAGAGAAACACTATCTCTCGTTTAAGTGCAAGTACTGCTCATACTTACAAACGCGTGAAAACTAACTCATTTCAAATGAGTTCAAAGCAACATGAAATGAAACACAAAACTATATGGCTTTCTATAATGGAAACTATAAATTTTAATCTCTAAGCTCTTTACATTAATTTTTATTTCATAAGATGATTGTCTCTAAACTCACTATGCTGAATTAAATTCTAACAGAAGACTAGGTCTAAATTCTTCACACTAATTTTCTACTTTAATAAATTAATGGTTCTAATTACGAGAAAAGATACTCTATCAATTTCTAAGTAAAATTTGGGATCTATCAGCTCATTAATAGAAGCAAGTCCTCCCTTTATGAATGGTAATACATGCATGTAGTTGCCATGTCTAGGTTCATGACGCCTGACAATGCTTACCCACGTAATAAATATCACACAAACACATCAGAATTACCAACCTCACTATTCCCCAGTGCTGGATTATCTAGGTGTCATTCAGTTGAGACTAATTAATTTTTATTTCTCTATTGAAATTTCTAAACCATACTATAATTGGTTTCAACCTACAATTTTTACTTCATAATTATATACTTACGCACAAAAAAAGAAGCAAGCTTTCAACATGTTATACAAATCAATCAATCAATCAATTAAATTCATCTTTTAGTTATTGATTGTTTTTAATTATTAAGATTTATCTCACAAACCCAACCCAGTTCCAAACTAGTCTAATATTCTATCTCGCACTGGCTATCATCTATCGTTTTCCCATGTAAGATCTAATGGTGAGCTCGATACCAACTCGAGCGCCCGCTAAGCTAGCAGCTGACTAATCCAAGAGATTAGCTACATAAATTGGCACTAAGGGTCTAAAACATCTAATTAAACAATAAGAAAGAAGTTCTAAACAAAGATTAACCCGAATCTATACTCTCTCTAAATAAATACAAGAACTCCTCTCAGATGATACATATATAATTGTGAGTTGATTTACAAATAGAATATATAATCACAAAGATAAACATAGCAGAAGCTAACCAACTAACGAAACCAACTCCTCGAAGATTTCATCACCACGTGCACATCTTGATCTGTCTTTGAAACCAAAGCGGGAATGGGTGAGCACATCATCCCTAAAAGGGGTGCCCAAAGTGGAAATAACAACTAACTTCAAGTAATCACTAGAATGATTTAAAGACAATGCAGGTTTTATTGAAAATCGATAAAACACGGAAAGACAAAGAGAACATATTGAAATAATAACAGTACTGAAAATATAAAGTTCTATTAACCAAACACCCAACACACATTCACAATCAATTATCCAGCACACATTCACAACCAATTCTCATCATCATTCTCTCTAAATACCAAAACACAGTGTTTTGGCTTATCAAAGTAAATTCAAAGAATAGTAAACATCCATGTATGAGACATGAGTTGCCCGTTGTTGATGGTGGATTTTCGTTTAAGGTTAAATTTGTAAAAAACCAGAAAAATCATGCGCTGACATCTTGTAAAAGATAAAGCCATTTATAAGTGTTGATACTCCCTCACTTAATTCACCAAGAATGGAGCATGTAGCAACAATCCCATTCTCGTGAATACATGAAATTCCTCCAGTGTTGGAGCATGTGGCAACAATCCCTTCCCGTGAATTTCATATCACCTTTGTATTTCCAAGACTCATTATCGCTGTGGCATGACGATCGAGTGTTACTCTTACGAGTAACACGAACCTCCAAGCACTATAATGAAACCATGTACGAAATACCCGTACATGCCGATTCTCGGTGTTATACTAGCCCGAGCCCCTCCCGCTTGTTATACTAGCCCGGTTGAGCCCCTCTCGGTGTGTTATACTAGCCCGAGTTGAGCATCCTGACCGACCGTATCAATCCGGATATGATCTCGATCGCAGTCACCCAACTCCATAAGCATGATTGATGACCCCGCATCAATTCCATCACCCCCAAGGTATGGAATACCCACGGCCGACCCCGCATGGTCGGTCATTGGCCTAGCCTGCCAAGAAACCGTTCATACCAAGCATTATGGACGAAAACCCTAATTAGGGCTTTGCATGCATATTACATATGTCGCAAAATGTCTCAACCATCCATCTTCGCAGGTATAGATGGAGGGTGTAGATGTAGACTCAAAGGGCCCAGAGCGTGTCAACACGATCACCGTGGGACCGCCTACACACTTGACCAATCGGTCAAGACCAACAATGTTTGGCCGTGACAAAATCATCACCCAAACAAGGAGTGGCGCACGGCTTTTGAAAGCCAAAATTAGGGTTTCAAATCATCACGCGCGTCCATCATCTCCGGCACGAATGGAGGGTCACAGTTAGATTAAGCAAGGGCCGGCCATACCAAAGATGACCACCGTGGGCCCACCTACCTCCTCATGTGATCGGCCAAGGCATATCATGCCTGGTCAATCCAAAACGCACGCCCAAACTTGCGTGGTTACACCTCCCGAACCCTAAACTGATCTCGACCGCTCAACTTCACCGGATGATTTGAGTGGCTTAGATCACGTTTTCATGGGATAGTCAGGTATAGGTGTGAACACCGGCCTATCACCTACATGCCGGTATGATCGACCAAGACCGACCAAGATGTGTCGTCTTGAAACGCGTGCCCGAACTAGGGGATGTCACGCCGGTTTCAACCCTTTTGCGGCATCAATTTCTCACAGAAACCGATCTCAACCACTCAACTTTACCGGTTAAATTGAGTGGCCTAGATCGCGCCTTCATGGGACGGTGAGGTGTGGGCGTGTACACCGGCATGCCGTCTACACACATGCCCTGGTCGGCCCTCTCCAAATCCCTTTCCATGCTTGTTTTCGACCAAGCTAAAGAGTGATGATTGCGCACCTCTTCAAAAAACCCTAATATCCATTAATCGGCCGCAGATGAGTGTCTCAAAGATCATCTCATCCGTTCAACTTCACCACCTGGTTATACAACCCCGGTCGAGTTATTTGGTCAAATGAGGCGTCATTACCCATCACTTTACCACACCATAATGAAGTACCTGCATAAAATACACACGATACTTCACAAGTATCGACTTCCCGAATAACACAAATTATTCAATTCAAAGATTACATGCTATCTTTCGTGGATCCACGATCCACACATTCCGTGACATCAATCATGTCACAAACCGGGGATACTTACTGGGGTATTGGTCTGGCGGTTTACAGCGTGCAGCGTGCAACGCGCCATCACAAGAACGTGTCAGGAAGTCATGGACGGTTAGAGATGAACAGGAGAAGTGGGCAAGACTGGTCGTGTGGCACCGACGCACAACTCCACTACTCCATCACTCCACTTCCTCCACTTCCCACGAGAGACGTGAATAAGGCTCAATGACTTGTATAAATAGGTTCTCCTCCTTATTTTCAAAAACAGAAGAAAACAAGAGAAAAAGAGGAGACAAGGAGAAACAACACAAGTTCAGATGAAACAGAAAACCAAGTGTTAATACAAAAACGTATTCAAACACCCAGAGCTTGCTTGCATCAATCACAAGCCTGCTCACCCTTCTGTTACAAGTCATAAGCAAGCCAACACCTTCACAATCTCAACACCTTCTTCGCTTCCCTCCCTAAGATCAACCCCATCTCCTTCACTTTGTGACCGAAACAAGTCTGGAACGGCCATTTCTTGGTTTAGGCCGGACTTGCACATATTGATCTCTCGAATCTACAAGCACTCACCGCGCAGTGCATTTGTTTAAGGTTTAAATTCATTCCTCATCCACACCCCAAATTACCAAATTCTACAGGAGTAGTTTTCACCCATAAACAATTGGCGACCACAGTGGGAGATTGATCTATCGGTTGCAAAAAATTGAATTCTCAATTCTTCGCTTTCATCTCGCGATGTATCCTCACTCGGAGATCACAAAGTGGTTCGTGATATCATGGGAAGCATAGCTGGAATGTTGGAGGATGTCTTGGCAAATCAAGCCGGTATCACCAGAAGGCAGAGCGAGACATTTCGCCTGTTGAATGATATAGCAGCACAACTACAAGAAGGGTCGATAGGCATCAACTCAGATAGTGCAAGAAACGTTGAATCCTTAGTCAGGAGTCACACCTTTACAAATGGAGAAGCAAAAAGAGCACGCAGTCGAAAACGAATCAAAAAAGATGGACAACACGGTCCAGACAGAGGAAAAGACTTGTCCGGAGTACTACAATGTCTTCCAGATAAAGAAAGGAAGCCTGCAGCCTATGGAGCCCTGCTAGAGGATTTATATCTTAAAACTCTTGCTGAATCCCGGAAGACTGTCCAATCCGCGTCGACTTTCCAACCGACTGAAGAAATGCTTGAGGAAGGAGAAATCAATCAGGAAATACCTGAATACAGAGGATGGGAACGTTCAATCCGATCACTCAGCAGTGACATCACGACACCTTCCACATCCTTTTACCTAGGCAAGCGATCCGCAGATATGATGGCACTCGCAATTCTTCCAACTTCATCTCCTGTTCCACATCAAAGCCACGGAGAGACGTCACAACGCCCACTAACGCAGGAAAAGCTGGACTCGAAGTACCTACACTTTCCGTTCCCGATGGAAAGGATTTTGGAGTTCTTTGGAGATGTGGGTACGAAATAGAGAGGTGGAACTACCTCCTATATGGCGTCCACCAACCGATCAAGAAATAATGGACCCGAGGTACTGTCATTTCCACCGGTTCCTTCACCACCCTACCAGTGAGTGCAACGCTTTGAAGCGCATTGTTCAGGAGAAGCTTGGTCCAGATCGATAACTCTGAGAAATTGGTGCGGAGGATTTTCTTAAAAAGGCAACTCCGGTTCGATACAAGTGAGGCTTCAAAGCAAGTAAGTTTTACTCAACAATTTTACAAGAAAGATAGTTTGGAATCCACTGGGACTTGGCATCCCACACGTGGAGAAAGAGGCTCAGTGATCAACGCCATGTTTGTTTCAATCCGTACCTCCCTTTTGCATAACATTTGCAATTTCATGTGATATGTGCAATCATTCATGACCAAGATTCGAATTTCATTTAACATAATCTCTTTCGGAAAGGCAAATTCACAAAACTATCTCAAAATAAGCCAATTCAATCACATATTAATCCAAAACCTAGAAATCAAAGAAAATCCTCACTATCACTCAAAAAAGAAAAAACATCTAAAAAGAAGAGACAAGTATATGGCATGAATACTTCAAGGAAAGTCCTTCAGCAACAACTCGTCCTTCTGGGCAAGAGAGACCTTCATCCTTCAAGCACAACTGCTTCACCTCGGGCTTCTTTAGACAACTTCTCAACCTCTTCTTCCCGGGCGAGCAACACAACCCGCTAAGGGACTTCATCCTCGTAATTTCGGAGCTCCCCGAATCTTGGAGAAACCTTCAAGAACCAAGGAGCATTGAAGCCGCATCACGCAAACACGTCCCGATGGCACCTCCAATCTTCAATCATCTCCTCGAGAAACCTGCTCGACCAGTCCGTGACGCTCATCCCTGGATAGAAACTAAAGCTTCTTGGACGTGGTTGACCAACGCAAGACGACTTTTGAGTTTCGTGGTGGTAGCAATGTGACCGTGCTTCTCCCATATCACGTGTACAACTCTTTGAACCGAACCGCACGCCAATCCACCAACCAACACATGTCCTGGATAAAGGGTAGTAAAAGGAGGATCGAACAAATCCCCAGGATGCATCACCGGTAATTCACCAACCCCATGAGCCTTGTCAGTTGCAGGAGGCCTTTCAGAAGGAGTCACCACAATAGCCATATTGACTGGAACCTGTTCAGGATGGATCTCAAGAGGAGCCGCCTCAACTATAACAGGCACTGCCTCTCTTATATTCCTTCCAACATTTATTTCGCTCTGGGCGCTAATTTCCATCACGACCCCGTCAACAAGATCACTAAGGGAAGCGCCTTGTTCAACCGAGTTTGCATCATCCATGTCATGGTCAGAAAAAGGAGCGGTTTCGCCAGACTTCTCAGCATGAAGATCAGTACCGCCAGACTTCTCAGCATGAAGATCAGTGCGCTAGACTTCTCAAAGATGAAGACCAAGCATTACCACCTTTCTCATTTTGAATGCGCGCTAACCTTGTGAAGACATTCTCTTTCGAAATTCTCGATTTCAAGCAAGGATCGTTTTAGAAGAATTTACACTGAGAAATGAAAGAACCGAGGGGAAAAGATTTAAATACCTCGCATATTGGAGGAATTGAGGACTACCGGACCGCATGCTTGCCTCTTAGGTCTGTCTCCTACTTGGGGACCGCAATCCTCGCCTCTCGGTCCGTTTGGCCGGGAACGGCTTCAACCGAAATGCTTCAAGACGTTAGAAGATGGTTCACCACGGGGATATGTCACAACACTCTCCGAAAATTTCTCGAAAACCAACAGCTTGTCTCCTCCAAAATTCCTTATACTTATCGGTTACCACCGAGTTTCTCCTAATAGGCCGTAAGGGAAGACTTCATGGCACAAAAATATATCAAAGATCAAAGATAACCGGAGCAGCTTCTTTGAAACCTCCGAAGGGCGAACAAAGGGAACGCCCGGTCAAATCCCATTTGGCGAGCAGCCTGTCGATGTTATACGGAGTCACAAGTAAGAACTTCGTTGAATAGACACGGACATATCCTGAATGCAATGCAGCTATGCAGTAAATAAGTTCTCCAGGATTTCATAGTTTCGACATCGGTACGCAACACAAAGATCGACCGTCGAAGCGATAGCAAAAGTCTTTGGCTGGACAATGGAAGAGTGGACCGGCCCCCATGGACGGAAATCTACAGAAGACACATTATCAAATACGTCCACAAGTTTCGCACCACCTCTGGGACGCCTTTTATTCCAACGGGGTATTCTCGAGCCACCATATAAGTTATTGAGCGAATTTCCAGGAGCAGGAGCGTAACTTTTGAAGTGTTCCCATAAGAACGCCTGAAGAAAAGCGAAGTGAATGTGCGACTCCACCTTCTTGTATCCGTTAGAAGCATGCATGTCCATTGCTAAAGCGTCCAAATGAGAATACAGTGATCCAAGGAACAATGAGCCCAGAGGAAGAACTTCACCCTTCGCCAGCCTTATAACAATCTTAACAAGGTCACTTCTAATGGTCTTCTTTCCAGAACCATCATCGAATACATCTCCTGATAACCATAAAGACAGAACGCAATCACGCTCGAGCTCATTTTCCAGCTCTTGATCCGGCCTCGGGTCTACGGAGACCACTCCGACACCCACCAGTGTAAAAGCACCTCGCATCCTTTTTCTCCTCCTTGTCCAGGCTGTCGAATTCCGCCACTTTTTGAAGTATAGCACCATAGTTACTTTGTTCCATATCAGAGAGCTCGTAAGAGAGACTTCCAGCAACAGGCAGGTTCATTAATGCAGCCACACTCTCCAAAGTAATAGTCATCTCTCCCCATCTAGATATGGCTGTGTGAGTAGAAATACGCCACCGAGAAATGAAGGTAATCAAACCCGCGATGTCTTTCCTAATTTCGAGAGTAGCAGATGCCATGACCGCATTGAGGACCTGCGCTTTGGTCAAATTGTCCTTAATGCCTTTATTACTCAACATGCGTCTCATCCATCCTTCGTAAGAACCCAGTGGAGTATGGCAAGTCTTGAAGTCAATAGGAGAAGGCGGATATTCATTTCTCTGGAGACAAAATCTCATCACAAGTGCTGAAGAAGAAAATGGATCAGCCTCCATGTTTTCTGAATTAGAAATCAAGACTATCTTATGAGAAGGATGCCTTCCGGTGTTTGGAAAAGGCAAGGTGAACAACTCATCATCAATGTTCGGCATATCTTTGAAGTCATCCAACACTTCCCGACTTGGTACCAAAGATTATCTCCTAAGACATCTCGACAGAATTCTTTTCTTCATTCCATAATGAAATAAAAGACAGAGTTAGATATTGTATGAAAAGCACATGAGAGATGTAATCACACGGAAAGACACAACTCACGTCGGAGCACACAAAACCTACCAAACACCGGCTTAAGTCAGCGCAAGTTTTGGGTCTGCATTGATTTCAAGTCGTGCAAGTTTCAAGTTTCAGTATTGATTTCAAGTCGTACAAGTTTCACAGACAACTTTCATCCGTATTGGTTTCAAGTCCTAGATAAGTTTCAAGTTCGGTGTAAATCTCGACCAAGCATATATGAGTAAGACCCACGTTCCGCATAACGGCGGGCCCACGTTCATTCTCACGCATCATAACACGATTTTCTTTATTCATGGGAATCGTGTATGCGAGATTTCAAGCCACGTTTTTTCATTTTCAAAATACAACCTAAAAGCTTGGTTTTGCATTTGTTGGTTAATAGACTAAGAATATACACATCTTACCAAAGGTGTTTACCTAGCAAGCTAGCAAAAAAAAAAAAAAAAAAAAAAAAAAGCTCGAAACTTACCTTGGACGGCGCAACTCCGGCAACGGTGACTAGCGAGCTCCTGTGCGAGTGGCGGCGGTTGGTGACGCAACGGTGAAGACCCGAACGGAGCTGCTCAACAACGGAGAAAATTTTCGTGAGAAAAAGAAAGGAGCTTGGTCTCTTTTATAGACAAAAATTAGAAGAATCCCAATAGAAGAAGGATTCCTCTCTTATTTGGTTTCCTCTTTTGATTCAAATACCCAAAGAAAGAAACCGGCCCCACCAAGGATTCCATACAAGCGTGACGGCGTGGGAAATTAGCGGTTGGCCAACACTCTTCCTGGTAAACTCCTTTTATCCTGTCTTTCTCACATATGTATGTCACCATCTCATGCCTACCACATAATAGTGTAACCATTATGTGCTAGGCGGGACTTAATGTTGATGGTGGATTTTCGTTTAAGGTTAAATTTGTAAAAACCGAAAAATCATGCGCCGACATCTTGTAAAAGATAAAGCCATTTATAAGTGTTGATACTCCTCACTTAATTCACCAAGAATGGAGCATGTAGCAACAATCCCATTCTCGTGAATACATGAAATTCCTCCAAAGTTGGAGCATGTGGCAACAATCCCTTCCTGTGAATTTCATATCAGCCTTGTATTTCCAGTACTCATTATCAGTGTGGCATGACGACTGAGTGTTACTCTTACAGAGTAACACGAACCTCCAAGTACTATAATGAAACCATGTACGAAATACCCGTACAGGCTGATTCTCGGTGTGTTATACTAGCCCGAGCCCCTCTCGGTGTGTTATACTAGCCCGATTGATCCCCTCTCGGTGTGTTATACTAGCCCGATTGAGCGTCCGGGACTGACCGTATCAGTCCGGATGTGATCTCGATCGACCCAACTCCATAAGCATGATTGGATGACCCCGAGATCAATTCCATCACCCCCAAGCAGTATGGAATACCCACGGCCGACCCGCATGGTCGGTCATTGGCCTAGCCTGCCGAGAAACCGTTCATACCAAGCATTATGGACATAAAACCCTAAATTAGGGTTTGCGGCATATTACATATGTCGAAAATGGGTCTCAACCATCCATCTTCGCAGGTATAGATGGAGGGTGTAGATGTAGACTCAAAAGGCCCAGAGCGTGTCAACACGATCACCGTGGGACCGCCTACACACTTGACCAATCGGTCAAGACCAACAATGTTTGGCCATGACAAAATCATCACCCAAACAAGGAGTGGCGCACGGCTTTTGAAAGCCAAAATTAGGGTTTCAAATCATCACGCGCGTCCATCTTCTCCGGCACGAATGGAGGGTCACAGATTAGATTAAGCAAGGGCCGGTCATACCAAAGATGACCACCGTGGGCCCATCTACCTCCTCATGTGATCGGCCAAGGCATATCATGCCCGGTCAATCCAAAACGCACGCCCAAACTTGCGTGGTTACACCTCCCGAACCCTAAACGATCTCGACCGCTCAACTTCACCGGATGATTTGAGTGGCTTAGATCACGTTTTCATGGGATAGTCGAGTATAGGTGTGAACACCGGCCTATCACCTACACGCCGGTATGATCGACCAAGACCGACCAAGATGTGTCGTCTTGAAACGCGTGCCCAAACTAGGGATGTCACGCAGGTTTCAACCCTTTTGCGGCATCAATTTCCTGCCGCAAACCGATCTCAACCACTCAACTTTACCTTAAATTGAGTGGCCTAGATCGCGCCTTCATGGGACGGTGAGGTGTGGGCGTGTACACCGGCATGCCGTCTACACACATGCCCTGGTCGGCCCTCTCCAAATCCCTTTCCATGCTTGTTTTCGACCAAGCTAAAGAGTGATGCTTGCGCACCTCTTCAAAAACCCTAATATCCATTAACGGTCGCAGGATGAGTGTCTCAAAGATCATCTCATCCGTTCAACTTCACCAGCCTTGGTTATACAACCCTGGTCGGGAGTTATTTGGTCGGTGAGGCGTCATTACCCATCACTTTACCACACCATAATGCGACACCGCATAAAATACACACGATACTTCACAAGTATCGACTTCCCGAATAACACATTATTCAATTCACCATTACATGCTATCTTTCGTGGATCCACGATCCACACATTCAGAACATCAATCATGTCACAAACTCGGGGATACTTACCGGGTATTGGTCCGGGCGGTTTACAGCGTGCGGCGTGCAACGCGCCATCACAAGAACGTGTCGAAAGTCATGGACGGTTAGAGATGAACAGGAGAAGTGGGCAAGACCGGTCGTGTGGCACCGACGCACAACTCCACTACTCCATCACTCCACTTCCTCCACTTCCCACGAGAGACGTGAACAAGGCTCAATGACTTGTATAAATAGGTTCTCCTCCTTATTTTCAAAAACAGAAGAAAACAAGAGAAAAAGAGGAGACAAGGAGAAACAACACAAGTTCAGATGAAACAGAAAACCAAGTGTTAATACAAAAACGTATTCAAACACCCAGAGCTTGCTTGCATCAATCACAAGCCTGCTCACCCTTCTGTTACAAGTCATAAGCAAGCTAACACCTTCACAATCTCAACACCTTCTTCGCTTCCCTCCCTAATATCAACCCCATCTCCTTCACTTTGTGACCGAAACAAGTCTGGAACGACCATTTCTTGGTTTAGGCCGGACTTGCACAGATTGATCTCTCGAATCTACAAGAACTCACCGCGCAGTGCATTTGTTTAAGGTTTAAATTCATTCCTCATCCACACCCCAAATTACCAAATTCTACAGGAGTAGTTTTCACCCATAAACACCCGTACAGAAATAGGGAATAATAGTGCGCCCCCTCCCATAATAATAGTGCCCCCTCCTCCGGAGCCTATAGATGTGCTTAAAATAGCTATAAAGTTTGGGGCACACATCTCATACCAATCAAAAGGAAACCTTCTTCCTTACATCTTAACAACAAGCAAAATCCTGTAACCACTTTCCGGTTGATGGAAAGGAACACAAAGATAATAATAAAGATATGCATGAATTTTACAAAAGATAGATTTTCTAAACAATAATGAATACATGAGAGTTCGTTATCGATTCCACCTCTTTTGATGACAAGCCTCACCTACCTTGAGATCCATAATCCACTTGGTTCATCTTTGAATCGATTGTTGTTAATAAAGAGTAATTGTTAATCACACAAGCACTCTAAGGATTAGCCAAAAGTCTCACACAAGGCTCATAACATAATCTCATACAATTCTCTAGTTATAAGCTAATTGAACTATCTAATGGTTCTAATTCTATTAATAGTTCTAAGGGTGCACACGGTACGGTTCGGCTCGGTTCTTGCCGAGACCAGTATTGCACCCTCCCTAGCCTCGGTTCCAAAATTTGAACCGGACTGCACTCGTACCTCTGCTCCGGTACCATCTGCACACGTACGGTACTGTGTACGGTTCCTAAGACTAGTCTCGGTCCTTTATTTTTTCAGACAATTTTTTTCCTGTTAAGAACCTGTTTTACTGAGCAACAATATATTAAGAACCTGTTTTACTGACCAGTAGCAATAATATTAATACTAGCAAAGAAAATATCAAATACCAAGTCTTGAAAAAATAAAAAAAGTAACAACTAACAAGTAGCAAAAGAGTCAAAGACTGACAGACAAAGTCACTCACACACACAATTAAACAGTAGTCTTAACAAATAGCAAAATAGTCAAAGTAACAAGTAGCAAAGAGCACCGATCGACAAAGGTGGTGGTAAAAATATAACAAGTAGCACTCGGTGGCAAATACAAAGTCTTGAAAATCTATTCCATGGCAAAAGAAAGACTGGTGGTGGTGGCATTATTGTTGATAGGACCAAGTACCGCTACAAAAACAAGCAATGGCAAATTAGCGGCTTAGTAACTACTAGTCTATTACTAAAAAAGTAACAAGGAATAGAATATATGTTACCTTCTTCAACTTCGACATCGTCATCTCGGTATGTAGTCACATAGAAGATCAAGTTGTATTGGCTTCCTTAGCCAGCTTTGTGTGCAAAGCAATGCCTCAACTGTCCTTGTAGATAAATGCAAATGATGTACACAATCCACTTAGGACCTACACAATTTACAATTTACTAGATGCATATCACCAATCATTTTAAACATCCCCAAATTTACAAGAAAATATTTATCTAAGCAACACCATTATAATTATAATTATATGGGCACATAAAGATCATGTTGCTCTGTATCCCAGACCATTTCCGTTAACAAAAGGAAAACATCAAGATCCTTGCTGCTGCTATTAATGACTGAGTTAGAAAACATCAAGATCCTTACAATATGGTTTCATGATTTTTCACATAAATGTTTTAATTAGCATCTCAAATCACTGAATTAGAAATCCCAAGATCAAACAAACATAAATACCCTACAAAAATGAGAGATTTCACATAAAACAAGAAGATTTCACAGGAATCAATGAGAGATTTTGATGAACTTACACTTAGTTAACAATTTCTGAGTTGGATGGTTCCTTGAATCCTTTCCCTTAGTCTTCTCCTTGGCGTGATATAACCCTGTATCAAACCCTAAATTAAATTAATCCAATTCCAAGCAATTGGTCATCAAAAATCACAATACAAATAACGAATCAAGTTTTGTGAAACACAATAAATAAAGAATCAGTAAAATGGGAGAAGAAAAAGCAAAAAAACTTACCCTTGGTTAACAATTTCTCCTTCTTCTTCTGGATCGAGAGGTGGTGTAAGTGTAACTGGTGTTCGTGGAGTTGTAATCTAACTAGAAGAGAAGATTCATAAGAAAACTCTTCCCTATAAGTAAATATAATTGAGTTTTTCTCCTTGTCGAGAGAGAGAGACGGAAAAAAAGAAACGAAAATGAGAAACCCTAGCCCTATTGTTCTATTATATACCACCCCTTTAATCTAATGGATATTATTAGTTTATTACCCCTAAATCTAACGGCTATTACTACTCAAAGACATTCGGTCCGGGATGGAACGACTTGATTGACTCGTGTACCTGTACCCCCAGGTCGGTTCCTATTTTTGGACCGGACTGCCCCCTTCCTGGTTCAAGACAAAAACAGTACGGTTCCACCGGGTTTCGGGCCGGTCCGTCCGGGGTTTTCGCTCTGCCTTTGCACCCTTAAATAGTTCTACAACGTGGTAATAAGTAATTTAGGGATAAAACAATATCTACTTATCCAAATAGGGTCAAATTGAGTATCATCTAAAGCCCTTGAAAAATCCTACGACTTTGCAGAAGGAACCGAAAACTAATTCGGACCATAAGTGGTCCAAAAAAAAAATACAAAATAAGATTTTTGTCCCTAAGCCCAAGCCCATTGGGCCTAACCCGTTAACCCGACCGGCTAAACTAAAAATGACACATCGGGTAAACCCACGACCCGACCCGTTTACACGCTCCAAGACCCGGATTGGTCTGACTCACACCGACTCAGCCGAGTCGGCTAACCTCGGCGACTCACTCATCTTCTTCCCTAAAATTCAACTAATTTCTCCAAGTGTTGAACTCAAAAACAGAGTAAGGGGTCAAGTTTCAAGGTCTCTATATTACTCATTACAAATCCAAATTCTACAAACAACAGTTCTTTAGAAACAAGGGATTGTCGTCTACAACTTTGTCCTACCGAATATTTTCCAGATCTCACTCTAAGCTATCTAATTTTACCCAAACTTAATCATGCTCGTGACTGATTACACATGGTATTTGCTGTGTTGAGTAGTTTTCAATGAACTATATCTCACTCATTACTTAACCGATTGGAACAAACTTTATATGTACATAATCTACGTTCGACGTACTATAAATATCATTGGTAGAGCTATATCTAAAACTCACTCAAAGGTACCTAATTAATTCTATACATATAGGCCAGTGAAACAAATACCACTACATAAAATCAGGATTATCATACATATCTATATGATTGATTTTGCATTAAAATCATTATCTAATCACAACCCAATCATTAAAAACATACAAACATCATTTAGAAACCTTACATAGGTTAACTTGACTTGATTTCCATCATCAACACAAAACCATCCATTGTCATCACCATTAATTAATTATCTTCATTAACAAACTCAAACAAGAACACCATCATCCTTCTAATATCATTATCGTCAACCTAATCACCATATACCTTTCCTTTTCATTAAGAACAGAAATTCACCATTATCTAAAACCCACTCTCATGAATATTTCACTCTTCATAAATATCTACATCAACCTTTCTCTTTATTCTTTCATGATCTTCCTAATTTTCTTTCCCTCATTCTCTACTAAATAGATATCTATCCAACCCTCTCACTTACTAGCTCTCTGTCCTTCTTTCCTTCTCTTCCTATCCTATCAACTAGGTGAAACAGAGAACTAATAATATACGAAGAGATAACTCAAACTATTTTCAAAACAATGAAAATTCAAATCCTGATTAAGGTTTTTTAATTCAATGCCTAGAGAAATACTAAGGGGTAACCATTTACTAAAGTGAATGTTATAAATACCTCCATTTTTATTGACCTTGCACAAATACTCCTGAGGGGTAAAAATTAATTTTTTGGAGTCAACTTGAGAAAGTTGCTCCCACTTTTGGAAGCAACTTGTATAAAGTTGCGTCCACTTATGAAAGCAACTTGTGCTAGTTGCGTCCCACTTCAAAGCAACTTGTGCGCCTTGCTTCCACTTTTCGTAGAGTTAGGGTATTTTTAAAAAATTGAATAAGGGTATATTTTAAGGGGCGAATTTTGAGGGGTATTTAAATAATGTTCCCTAAATTTACTACAGAAAGGTTCAGTCAAAATATAAAGGTCCGGTCAACGGTCAAACGGGTAAGATTTGTCGGTCAACGGCAGTTTGACTAATTTTGACTCCAATTTTTCATCGCGCTATATCTTCCTCTTCCGGTGTCCGATTGACGTGTTCAAGTAGTCCATTTCGCATAACTTTTCGAGATCTATCACATGATACTAGTCTAATGTCCAAATTATTTTTAGATTATTTTTTATTAATTATTATTCATATTTAATTAATCGAGTCATTAACGGCTAAATCGTCTCTTGACTGGTCTAATAGCGTTGACGAGCTTGAGTGTCCTTACAGTTTCCTTCCCACCATTCAACGTGTGTAGGATTTCTCTCTTCATTCCTACCTGCACACATGTGAGACCCATAAAAAAGCCGTCTTATTGAGTGCAATTATCATAAAATCCTTTTAAGTGAGGCAGAAGTCGAGGCGAAATGCTTATTGATCTCTCTCAAACACGCATTCTCTCATTATGGTGTGGTTATTTCTCACTCAACATTTAAGAATGAGAATATGTTATTTAGTATTTCTAACTTCTTATTACTAGCATGCAGAAACTCTATGTCCTCATAGCTCTTTGGATGCTTGGGACGCTGGAATGCTTTGAAGTTGGAGCAGGTTTTGTGGGTATACCTCTCGTAAGCCCTCACAAGACTATAATTCGTCCACTAGGGGCACCTAGGGGTTTAAAGGCATGTTTCATTAGCTAAGTGCATCCGTTTTCTCAACGAAAGGGAGTTGTTGTATTTTATTTTTGTTAGGTAGTTTGCTGGAGGACTAGCAAAAGCCAAGTGTGGGGGAATTTGATAAGTGCTTAATTTACATGTTTAAAGTGTCAATTCCATACTTGTTTGAGCTATAATTCTTGCATATTACTTGTTATTATGATTACTTTTGAGTTTATGTGTCATAACAGGTGAATCATCCAAAATCAACGGAAATGGAGTTAAAAGGAGCTAAGAAGAGAAAAAGAGTTCATTCTCGCATGAAAAGAAGAAGTTGTAAGGTTCAAAGACAACTCCTGGATACAAGTTCCAGGAAGATTTACGGTTGGGAAAAGCATCCTCGAACCCAACCGTAAAAGAGATGATTTCCACTACAATTTGCACAAGGAGTTACGGCTAGGTTCAACCTAACCGTAAAATAAAGTGAAGAGATATGAAGATTTGGGCATTGCTATGTTGTAGAGGATGACGACACGAACACAACTCAAAAATAATGAGGTCAATCGTACGTCGGATGAAGAAGTTACAGCCGAAATGGCGAAGAAAGAAAAGTATCCAAGAAGAATTACGTCCAGGTCTAAGAGACTCGGACCCAACCGTAACTCTGGGTATTTTTAGACGAAAATCTTTTCAAAATTACGGCTGGGTTGAACCCAACCGTAACTAAGGTGTTTGGCATGAGTTTGGGCTTCTAAATCAAGGAAATACGCGGTCTCGAACGGGTTCTAAATCCTAGATCATGTGAGCACAATATAAGAAGACCCTCAAGACATTAAGAATCATCATACCACACCTTGGAGACACAATTATACCTCCCATGCGGTCTCGAACGGGTTCTAAATCCTAGCTTGAATTCAAAGCTACCTGAAGCCTTAAAATCTATAAATAGAGAGACTATTGCAACAAGATTTCTTAATCCCTGACCTAGGTTTCCTCTATGAAACATAATTAGTTTACGACTTTGAAAACTTCACTTAAGTATTCGTGAGACCCGGTCAGACTATCTTTACCTGATAGTTCATGTATCTGGATCTTGTTCTTATTGATCTTTGAGGTTTCATTAATCTCATATCGTGAATGATATAAATAGAAATCACAAAGTTTTTTTCGTCTCAGACTTTGTAATTCCTCAAGATATATATCTAAACCCTTCTTTGAGTTGTTTGGATTATTCTTGAGAGGTGGTTAGGAATTCGTGCTCTCATCTAGTAGAGTTTAAGTGTTCAGATTCGTGAGTTTTGGTGGACTTTGTCTACTGTAAACAAATTTCCATACCTAGATTACAAAATCAAAAGGGAAATCAAATAGATTTTTCCGTTAGAGATGGATTAGTATCAAAAGTATTCACTGAGGTTGAAACAACTCTTAGGCTCTATAAAGAACATCAGCTAAGGGAATCACTTACGTGGAATCTTGCGAGGTTCAAGAGGCGTAAAGAGCACGAGTGCAGCTGAATTGCTTGGAGGGTTGATTCAGTCTTCGCTACATTCAATTCCGAAGTCCCATAATAGGTTAATTATGTATGTAGCGATTTAATACAGTGTGGTGTTCAATAATTGATGAGGTCCCATGATTTTTCTGCATGTGCAGTTTTCTTCGTTAATAAAACTTCTAGAATCTTGTTGTTTTTCTTTTCCGCACTGTATTTTTTATCTTTATAATAGGAATGCACAACTAGTACATAATCAATCTAGATAGTTGTTCTTGTTGAATTTGCATCTTGAAACATAGATTGCAAGTTTTGTACTTGTTAGAATTTGGATCCTCTTAATTCAGATACGACTACATTGCCCAAAAACTCTTCTAAACAATCAAGTACACAAACCTTTGATCTATACATATTGATTGTGGAAGAGAAAAGAGAAAAACTCTACATACATATTGTTCAAAGGGTCTTTGCTTCAATACTTACTTGCAACTGTATTGGGTTTATCTATACAGATTGTCGAACAAAAAAGTTGGTAGTGTACTTGTTACCCTCTTTATTTCAGAGTTTAAAACTATTTGTGTATGGGGGTATACGTATAGATACAAAGATCATATAATTGCATAAAAAAATCTGGCAGAAAAGATTACAAATTACCATTAGGGATATTTTGCGTTTCCTCCCCTCCCAAGATCGGTAATTAGCGTTTCCTCCCCAAATAGATTGAAATTAGTGTTTCCTCCCATCGTTACATTTTCCATCCAGACCCCGGTTAGCTGAGTCAGCAAGAGATGCACGCGTGGCAGAAAAAACTTTCTATTGGCAAACTACGCTAAATGCCCTCATCTTCTTCGATTAAAAGTCAGAGATATCAACTTTATCCATGGATTCCTCCTCCTTCCTCACCACCTCCAAATTAAAACAAAAATTAAGTTGGAAGCAAATCTTTGAAACCCCCATCACCAATCGAACACGACCCAAACAAAATTCGAACTTGACCCAATGAATTGATGTGGGAATCGAAACTGACGATGGTGACTATTACACAGTGTAGAAGAATAATTAAGTGGTCAAGTAATTTGTGACGGTGGTGGTTATTCTCTTATCGATGATGGTGGTGGTGTATTGGGAGATTTGGGGGTTTCGGTGAGAATCGTTATGGAGAGAAAACAGAAACAAAATGGGGTATTGGCTCATATTTAGTAATGAGTCTCGAATTGTTGGTCCGAAACAACGAAGCACCGATACTTGATTTAGGGCATCGATCGATTGTTCGAGGCGAAGGAATAAGGTTGGGAGAGAGAGGAAAAATCATGTTGTTGTTGCAGCAATTGAAGATGTCATTTCAATGTGTAGCCATGTAAACTGCAGGATCAACCATAATAAACGAAACAGATTTGGGGATTTTTCATCCCATCCGAAATTGATTTAAAGGTATTTGTTCTTGAGAATTAGAGGGCGGTTGACTGATGAAGAATGTTGGGTAGTATGGCTGTGGTCGATTGAGGCAGGGGTGGTCTTGCTAGTGCCCTAAAACAACAACAACGGTGGGATTTCAATTGGGGATACTTGAGATAGTGAAGGTTCAATCAGTGGTGGTTGTATACAGATCGTTGACGAGAAAGAAGATGGAATTGAGAGCCAGGGAACGAAATGGAAATTGAGATTGGAAGAACTGATGCTAATGGTCTAGTTTATTTCATCAAAGAAGATGAGGGTATTTAGGAAATTTTGTTTTACACGCGTATTTTTTTGCCACCTGTGTACTCTTGCTGACTCAGCTAACCGGGTTCTGGATGGAAAATGTAACGACGAGAGGAAACACTTATTTCAATCTATTTGGGGAGGAAACGCTAATTAAGTACACAAACCTTTGATCTATACATATTGATTGTGGAAGAGAAAAGAGAAAACTCTACATACATATTGTTTAAAGGGTCTTTTCTTCAATACCTACTTGTAATCGTATTGGGTTTATCTATACAGTTGTCGAACAAAAAAATTGGTAATGTACTTGTTACCCTCTTTATTTCGGTGTTTAAAACTATTTGTGTATGGGTGTATTCGAATAGATACAAAGATCATATAATTGCATAAAAAAATCTGTCAGAAAAGATTACAAATTACCATTAACCGACCCATTAAAATTTTGTGTATGGGTCAGTTTTAACCGGCCCATTAATCGTGGTTTTAGTTACAAAATACCATTAACTAGGGGTAGGACTTGGTTTGGTTGGTCGGGTTGGAAGGCTTGGCCGAGGCAGACCCGAGGTAGAAATTCTTTGCCCAGATTGCCCATGAACCCGTGGAACCCGTGGAGGTGCTGCCCAAGACCTGCCCAAGTTATATTCCTCGGGTTCCCCGGGTTCCTCGGGTTGACCCATGCTAATACTTTACAACATAAAAATTGTGAACATAAAATGGGGTTAGTTAGTAGACATATATATATATACACACATAGAAACCCTAATGACCTTAATTTAAGTCTTAAATTTATTTTTTATCAATGTTAATGTGATAATAACAAATTTTAGTAATTATAAGATTTAATTATTGTATTTAGCTTAAATTTCCAAATAACTTATGATTATTGACAAAAATATAATTTTTTTCTTCATATTGAATTAATAATGAGATAGATATGATTTATATTTTCATTATTAGGTTTGAAGATAATGACTAAAATTGCTTTTCATAGATAATACTACGAATTATAAAAATAGTTTATATAATTATATTATAGTTCCTCGGGTTAGAAATTTTTGTGCCCATGCTTGCTTGAAGTTTAACTCGGGTTTATTAAAATTATACCCGAGCTTGCCCAAACTTTTAAAAATACATTGCCCATGCCCGCCAACGTTCGGGTTGGGCATGAGTTGGGTGGGTTGACCCAACCCAAGTCCCACCCCTACCATTAACGAACAGGGAACCACTGAAAAACTATCACTAGCCGGACTGATTTGGGACGGTCCATAACCAAATTGTAGTGAAGCCGTTTCAGTGCCAATTTCGAAAATGAAACACACATTTACGCATTTTATATCCCGAATTTACATTTTTAAAACCAGTAAATATGAAATACTTAAAATTTTTAAGTATTTTTTTTTTCGAATCACAATTCAGACATTATTGACCGAAATGTTAGAGCGAATTTACAGTTTACCTAGCAAATTAATGCGTAAACTTTTGCTGCTCGCAGAAATATTAACTAGGAGCTCGACTCCATTGGAGATGTTCTAAAGGCAAGATTACCTTCATCCTCTGGGCGTACATGGATTTCGGATTTAAAACCTGTTAAAATGCGAGATGCACCAAGTTTCAAAGTAGAAGCACATTAATCAATTCAGCTGATCACTTTGTTATAGTCTTAAAAGGCTTTGAATTTACTAGGATATAGTATGCTTTAAAGAAAAATGGACCTACTTGGATCCGTAAAGCATATAAGTTCATACTGCAAGCGTAAACAATGACGTCTTTGGAAGGAGTCTGGAAAACATAAACCTTGTCGACAATTGATTAACATATAAAATCGGAGTACATGATTGTTTAAAACGGTACGTGAATTGCTCTGTATTCAAGGGAAACATGCATCAAGAGAAACGTACACTTTGTCACGGAATACGTAGTAACTTAACCAAAAACATAATCATACACTGAAAACTGTAATATAGAGCAAAATTTGCATCTCAAAATTTAATAAGATACTGCATAAAACAAGAACACAATTCAAAAGCAAGGCACTCGACCTGTTGTCATTCTAGAACCAACAGAACTTTCTTATGGTTGGTATTTTTCCAGAACATAGAGAATCAGATTTATTTCTGTGGAAATGACTAATCCAATGAATTATATCTTGGGCCTTATTGGCCGCACCCTATTTGATTGTCTTCTAGAAGGCTATCGATAAGATTTCAAATTTATATCCCCCACATGGTACTGCACGGATACGACAAGTTGACTACAACCAGAGAGGTATAAAACTGCACTCCTCTTCCATACCGTTATATGTTATGGAGTAATTAGAAACAATGAAAATGGGTGTTGTAGAAATCCCACAGCTAGTACTATTTTCTTTTTTCAATTAGTGTTCTTGGGTTGTGTCTCTTTAATTCTCATCAAATTTCTTCACAAAGTATGGTGGAACCCGATTCAAATAACAAAAATCTTATCTTCACAAGGAATCAAAGGTCCTCCTTACAAATTCCTCCATGGAAATACCAAAGAAATCTATACAAAATTACATGGAACTAGAAGCAAACCAATGAAGGACTTATCTCATCAAATCTTCCCGTATATTCAACCTTTCCCGCACTCGTGCATCAAAGATTACGGTACCCAAATAATTGTGTGTGGGTGAATATACTTGTGCATCAAAGATTACTTGACTAGCTATAACTTCTTTTTCTTTTTTTTGCAGGAGGAATTTTCTTTGTTGGATTGGATCAAAACCTCAATTATTTATAACTGAGGTCGAATTAGTCAAAGAGATATTGAACAATAAAGATGGAGCATACCCAAAATGGAAAGCAGAAGGATATGGGAAGAAACTATTAGAGACGGGCTTGTGACAGCCGAAGGAAATAAATGGGTTAGACAACGTAAATTAGCTAACCATGCTTTTCATGCTGAGGGCTTAAAGGTACTCATATGATGCTCAAAGAACGTACATTTATATTACGGCAATGGCTAGTTCTTAATAGAATTTTGTTTTTTAGTTCGCCACACTATTTAGGAAGCTAAACTAATTTTCATTTGAATTGAAGTGAGAAGTTTTTTTTTATTTTCATCATAGGGAATGATTCCAGCCATGATAGCGTCTGTTGAAATAATGGTAGAGAAGTGGAAAGATTATGAAGGAAAAGAGATAGAAGTATTCGATGAATTTAGAATCATGACATCCGAGGTAATATCAAGGACTGCTTTCGGAAGTAGTTATGTCGAAGGAAAGAACATTTTCGAGATGTTGGTC
>JAJJWW010014343.1:0-45393 GCA_023531295.1 Papaver armeniacum | reverse complement strand
GAAAGTAAGATTGGAAAATGTCTAAAGTTAGCAATGGTTGTCACAACCACGATGATCCGGATATGATCTTATTGGACATGTAATGGTTGCGAAGTTAAAATCACATGAAATGGAGGCGGTGAGGTCTATGCGTATCAAAAGGCGAGTGCGATCTTAAGTAAAATAAAGGCGGACGACAGAACAACTTGTCTTTTTTTCTACAATTAAGTCGGCCAGCTACGATCAAAGAAAAGGACGGAATAGGATGGTAGAACGGTCATGCAACAATCGCAGTGGTTAGGTGGGTTACACGACTACGTTGAACGGAAGAAAATGATGGTAAGTAGATACGTATTTTCTTGGCACATCCAGAAATGATAAAATTAGCTCGGTGTTTTCATCAAATTCTGTTGATAGATGCCACTTACAAGACAAACAAATATAACATGCCGTTGTTGAACATTGTCACACTTGGACAAGAACACGTTTACGATTGCATGGGGTTTAATGGATCATGAGAACAACGTGAGTTTCGTTTGGATCTTGGAGGCAATGAGGTCCATTTTACAATGGGATGATTTTCCAAGGGTTATTGTAACCGGATAACGATCAAGCCTTAATGCATGCAATAGCGGTAGTGTTTCTGAAGCCCGAAACTTTGCGTTAATCGTGGCACATTCAATGCAACCTCGGACTGATTGCCATTCGCATGCATTTCAAGAGCTAAAAAACCAGGAAGGTACCAAGAGGTCGAAGGAAGAGGATAAGCGCATTAATTAAATTAACCGAGGAAAGAACGAGAGGAAGAGAAGAGTTATTTGATGAAAAATGGAAGGAGGATGGGATAATTTGGAGGTCGTTCATGGAAAGCATGGGACAAGATCGTTTAGTCGATAGCCAGAAATTTCTGAAAGGAACAGAAATTTGAGGAAGAATATTACAAGGACTACCCAAAACCCGTTGAGTATTGTAAAACACAATGGTTAGATTAAGGAGAGGTTTGTGTATGCATGGACATATGAATATCATAACTTCAAAGCGAGGCGACAAAGCGTTGCGGAGGGTCTCATGGCGATTAAAGAAAATACTTCTAGGTAGTCAAAATGGAGTTGTGTCGATCAAGAAGCAATCCATGGGTCACCAATCGTGATCTCATAAAGATTAAGGCTTCTATGCAATTTAGTGTACATAAATTCCCTACGGAACACGAAGAGGAAAGATTTAGCTTCTAAGGGCATTGTTCATAAAGTTTCACGTTGGGCAATAAATCACATGATAGAACAATTGAAGTTGTATAAAGCTAACGATGACGAGAATACGGTTTGTGATTTTTACAAGGATATGATAGGTATTGGTCTCCCATGTCGTCATAAAATGGGTAGGTCATCGATGTGATTGACATCGATGATATTCATCCATTTGGAAGCAATTAAATTTCACTCCAAGCACACCCGTAGTCAATGGTCCGTCGTTCATGGAGTCGGGTGTGTGCAAGAATAGCCCGAGCGTTATGCTACAACAAATGAGCGCCAGAAGCAAATATTGATGCATGATTTGGAACAAGCTCTTTCCCTCGTTTAAAGAGGTTGATGAACCTATTAAGCATAAAGGCGGGTAGGCCAAACACCGAAGTGTCGAGGACCATTGAAAGAAAATAATTAAAGGATCATTTGTCTAATAAAGAATATTGTGTCGGCATGAGAAGCGTTCGGAAGCGAATTTGAAGATGAGCCGCAGACGAAGAAGAATTCGTCGAGAAAAGATCAAAATGGAAGTCCAAAACTACCTTAAGAAGCCTTTTCAAGTAAGTCAAGTTGATCGGTGGAACAAGTTGTGTTAGTGGAGACCCAAACTAGCTCCGTAGTTATTGATCAAATAAAACGACTAGCCACAAACACATTCAACGAAATGGTGAAGCTATAAGAAAGTATGGGTACTCTTCGTTGTCCAGGGATTTTCATGGAAGACCAACACGATCAAGGTATACGATTATAGAAGAGTATGAAACAACTCCCTCCACTCATTGTTCATTTGTTTTGTCCTGAGCAGGTTGATGGGGATGGCAATTGCGGGTTTCACGTCGCCTCGGAACAAATTGGTTACTTTGGAGGGCGGTGAGGCAGAAGATGTCACCCAATGGCAAAATTTAAGAACTAAGATGGCGGTACAACTAATAAGGGACAAAGATTTCTATATGGAGATGATGAAGGAAGGAGATAGGCACGACAAAGAACTAGAGTTCAAAGACTTTGTTGCGCGTGTAAAGTGCCGAAAGGGATTGAAGACAATCGGATCCAAGTATTGGATGACAATGCCTAAATGTGGATATCTCTTAGCGGACGCTTTGAATTTAGAGTAGTACATTTCTTTACCTGTTCCTCCTAGGTATGGACATTCTAATACGTTTACACCTACAAGGACGGTTTTGCGATCAATCGGTTAAAGATAGAAGAATTGTTATGGCATTTGTGAATGAGATGCATTTTATCGGTTTAAGAAGAGTAAGAGGATTGCCCATTACCTCGTTGGTTTGTTGGAGCGATTACTGACGAATCATTGTAACGATTGGTTGAAACAATATGAGACCAACATGTTGGATTGGGATCGCGTCATGAGGTGGATTTCAGGAAGGCCTCTTGGAATTGGTTCCCTACATTGATGAAGATCAATGATTGTTATGTTTGAAAGATGTATTTTGAAGCCCTATTTGTACATATTTTTTGGAATTTTGTGGAAAATCTTGTGAAGTCTAAAGCTATAATCGGTAGGTATATTTTTAATATATCAACTTAGGTGTAAGCTTTAATAACCCAGACTCAATCAATATTATAATCGGTTATTAACTTTTTGAACTTATCTTAGAATAAAGGCTGATAAAACAACTGAATTTTTTTCCCGGAGATCGGTAGATTACATATTATATAAACATCTGATTAACACCAAACTCTGACAAAAAATAACCCTTAAATTTTTTCCCGAGAATCGGTAGACACCATATTGAATAAACTTCGATTGTCACCATAGTCGACAAAAAGTGAAAATCTTCCCTTTAGAATCGGTGACAATATCTTGCAAACTTCGATTGTCACCAAATTACGAAAAATAGGTGAAAATCTTCCCGAGAATCGGTAGACAATATAAAATAATAACCCAGGTGTAACCCGACGAGAAAAACATTTATCTTTGTTACGACGGACTTCGAGAAATTCATAACTTCCATCATAAGTGAATTCTTCACCCTTTTCCACTAAGTCTTGTCTTTTTGCGTAGTGTCTCTATATAAACAAATATAAAATAATGTCGACTTCGTTTTAGTAAGAAAGATTAAACACTAGGCGTTATGCCCACAAATTGTTGGATCGACAAGCTTAAGTGGCTAGTGTTAAACATCCTATTTTTGTATCGTTATGTAATCATTTTACCCCTTTTTGGACAAGTGGAAACAATCATGAACTTGTTGGAGTGATCTTTGCTTTGGATTTCCATACTCTCGCACAAATTGGCTATATACCCTACCCAAAAGACTTAAGGTGTTAACCTTCCTGTATGACATCTTCACGTCTTGTTTCACGATACCATGTTTTCACAATGACCAAATCTTCATCTAAATCAAACGTTGCCATGCTTGTAAGTTGAGATATAGAATGAGTTCACAAGAGTAGACGATGGAAAATCTATTTGTAGAATACACATGTTATATATGTGTTGTTTGGTGCATAAATAAGAAGAGTTTACCCTCCTTATATAGATGAGAGTCCCAACGTCTCTTTTGAAAATATGGCCGTTGATGCGTACTTTTACAAGGCTATCTTTGAAATTACGTCAATTACTTACCAGCAAATCGGTAGTAAATGTTTGAACAAACCACGAGATTATTAAGTAATCGGTAAACATGTATTGTTATATACTTCCGATTATAGGTTGTTTGTCAACGAGTTCTCGGTTTCATTAGGTAGTATAATCGGAGGTTTCTCAATATGTCTTATCTCTACCGATTGTATGTGGTTTTCGAGGCACGGCTAGTTTCTTTTGAGCGAACTAGCCGTTTAGCGTATAATCGTAGTTAGATCAACAATTAAAACTTAGTTTTCATAAATATTTTACAATTCATAACAATATCACCTACACATCATCATAATTTTACATTGAACTCCCTCATTCTATTACAAGGTATTGTGATTAGCGTCGTGGACGTGTTGGACGAGTCTAAACGGATTAAATCTTTCCATCGCCTAAGGATTCTAAAATGAGCTTCATAACGGAAGCTTGATCTTTTCCATCTCCGCCATTCCCAGGAGATCGTTCTATAAACTCATCATTGGTTTCACCCCTCAATCGATATTGATTCACAAGATAAGTTAAATGGACGAATTCTTGGACGTGTCCATTTATTGAACCAACTCGTTGCGAAAAGATCGGCGGGTGACGGTTGTTTTGGAGTTCTGCCGGTGTCGTGTAAAGAATTTTAGTAATTTTCCCAAATAACTCATACTCATTATGCCTCCTTGCCTGCGTTCTTCTCCTCGTCTCGGATAGAATTGAACATAGCTCCTACATAAAGATAAATCTTCTTGATCGTGAACTCCAGTAGAGATTAATGAATGGTTGGGCCATTATGTTGAAGATGATGTTGGAGAGAGTTTAAAGGTATTTGTGTTCCATAGAGTAAAGGATACAATCCTTATATACGAGTTTAGAGTTCAACTTGGTTGTATTTTGTTAGAACAAAAATTGTATAATCGGTAGTCAAATGAAGTACTTTAACCCAGGTTATCTGATTTTTAAATTTTGTTTTTGCGAGAAATGTCATTTTTCGAATTTGGGAACTAGAATAATCGGTAGCTAATAACCTCACAGATTATACGATTCTCCCCAAATTTTTGTTTTTGCGAAATGTCATTTTTTGAATTTTAGGAACTAGAATAATCGGTAGCTAATAACCTTCTAGATTATACGATTGCCCCAAATTTTGTTTTTGCGAAATGTCATTTTTTTGAATTTGGGAACTAGAATAATCGGTAGTTAATAAGACTTGGGATTATCGATTTACCCAAATTTCTTTCTTGTGAAATCACCAATTTTGGGAATTTAGGATCTCTTTATAATCGGTAGTCTCGTGAGTTATGTTCCTTGGAGTAAATTTTATAGAAGCAGGATGCGTGTTTGCCACAAAATCGATAATAATCGGTAGTATAACATAGTTACTAAACTTAAATTTAGTTATAATAATCGGGCACAAAATAGCTTAGATTGTGTAAGGGCATTAACGTATTCTCGCGTTTTTGGACATCCCCTTAACGGTGTATATGGGTTGGGAATAAAAAAAGTCGCCCCCTAATTCTTTAAGGTCGCCCCTAAAAGTGCAGGAGTTTATTAAGTCCGGATTAAAAATCGAAATCCGAAAGCTGAACGCCGTGCAAATAAAGGTTGCCCAAAAGCCGTAGATTGATGTAATGGACCGTTACAAGTGGTTCACCTTACCCATCTACTTTATTTAATGCAGCAGTTTACAGTCTTGAGTGGTCAAAGATTCTGGTCAATGGATATTAAACAACAATTGTTGATGGATTGACAATTTCCTCGTCCATACAAGACTCGTAACATGCCATGGCCTTCTTTTTACACAAGATAGAAGAAGTCTATAAATATGGAACAACATTGTCTAACCTTTCATAGAAAACCCAACGGATTCAACACCAAAAAAGAGGCTTAAGTAAAATGGCTCGTCATTATCTGATTTTCATCATATCTTCTCTGCTAATAGCCTTATTAGTAACCTTAAAAGGAACTTATGCAGTTACTTATGAGGTTAAAGACAGGGCTGGTGGACCCCGTTTCAGAAACCAAATCGGTGTGAAATACAGCAAAAGTATCCTACAAAAAGCCTCAGAGTTTAACTGGAGAGTCTTCAAACAATCCCCTTCCCAGAGGAAAAATGTGAACACTCTTAAATTATTTGTGGAGAACATGGATGGCGTTGCATACGCTAGCAACGGTGAGATACATGTCAGTGCTAAGTACTTATCAGGTTACAACGGGGACGTAAAAAGAGAGTTCACTGGTGTTATGTACCATGAGGCTACACACATTTGGCAGTGGAACGGAAACGGCAATGCTCCAGGAGGTTTGATCGAGGGGATCGCTGATTATGTGTACGGTTGAAGGCTAATTATAAACCATCTCATTGGGTTAAACCCGGTGGTGGTGATAGATGGGACCAAGGTTACGACGTGACCGCGAGGTTCTTGGAATATTGTAATAGTCTAAGAAGTGGGTTTGTTGCTGATCTTAACAGAAAGATGAAGAATGGCTACAGCGATAGATTCTTTGTTGATCTGTTGGGAAAAAATGTTAATCAGTTGTGGAGGGATTATAAGAAAAAGTATCGCAAGTGATTATCATCAGCTTATTGTATAATTCCATACCATTGGATGAAAAATAATTTGGTACCGTAATATGTAAGAATATATCTATGATCAATAATTATAAATAAAACAAGAAGAATTCTAAATTAGCAGAATGGATATATATTGTGGGAGCAATGGTGCAAGTGTGCAAGTGCGCGGACAATCATTTCAATCTACAGATATATATTGTGACTTGATGTATATAATGCAAATTGCTAAGGATTTAGTGGGTGTCGGTGCAATGGTGAAAGTGTCCTGCCAATTGTTGTAATGACATTGAAATTGTATGGACCAGTCCACAACTGCACATTGAAACCTATGTGAAGTTAATTCAAGGCTTTAGGCTGTTAGGCACCAATATGAGGCATCCATTGCACTCGACGACTTATCTTGTTCAAAGGAATCAATGCAATTACCAATTGGGACCGTACGTCGAAGACTCCACAAACACACTAGTACTTTTTGAAAGTTTGCGTGGATTATCTAATTGAAGGATAAGATCAAATTCAGAAACTCTTTTCCATAAATAGATAGGAATCTCAACAATCTTTCACTACCAAAAACACACTCTTCAAACTCCTAGCAAACCCAAGAGATATGGCTCATTCCAAGATGCATTTGGTTCTATTTTGTCTAGTAATACTTTCAGTTACGTTACAAGTAACTCAAGCAGCAGTCCAATATGAAGTAACTAACAATGCAACCGGAACCCCAGGAGGTGACCGCTTTACTAGGGAGATAGGTGTCGACTACAGCAAACAAACTTTAGCATCAGCTTCATCGTTCATTTGGAGAATCTTTAATCAATCCACTGAAGTAGACAGAAAAAACGTACAAAGTATTAAAATGTTTGTGAGGCCAATAAACCCTGTTGCTTATGCTACTAGCACTAATGAGATTCATGTGAATTCGGATTTTTTTTTTTTTTTTTTGATCGGTCAATAGGAAAAGATTCATTGAAAAGAAGTCTTGAGAGTCCCTCACCAATAAATACAACCGATACAAAAAAAAAAAGAGACCCGAATAAGGAATCGATCACCAAAAGAAAAGGACAAATAAACAATATCCAGAAACTTAAAAACATCCGCCAAGATCTCAAATCCAACTCAAAGCGACCGATAAAAATATGAGTCCCATAAAGCTATCACCATATTAGCGTTAAACCCAACATTTTAGTGTTTGTCTCCGCCCAAAAGTAGGCTTGAATCTTAATATCTCGAATTAGACTTTCCAAATTCCTCTTTTTGTGATTGAAAATTCTAGAATTTCTTTCTTTCCAAATTGATGTATTGTGGATGTCCAATATCAATATTAAAGCACCATTTATAGTCCATCCTAGAATTACTTTGAATATGTCAAGTATACCCTTGGTGCTAGTATAAATTAGAAGACATAAGGCTAAAGGAGGAAGTTTTGGTTTTAGAATATTGTGTGAAGATTGAGAGGTTCTCTTCTTTCAAACCTAATTGTTATCTCTAGGGGGAATTAGATCATCTAATTCTAGAGTATCAACTAGATGCCTCTCATAATCTTATAGTTTCCAATTTAATTGGGTAGAAATTGTAAGTTATTTGAGAAGAATCTCCATTATTAGGTTCTTCCTTTATTCAAAGGGTAGAAGAAACTAAATTGGTTGATTATTTATCCATTTCAAGTTATCAATTTCAATTTATTTTCATTGTAAGCTTCCGCTTCTCATCACAAATGCACCACCAAATTGCCACCGGTAAATTGTTCCATATGCGGTCAAGTCTTTCATCACCCCAATCATGACACCAAGCTTTTATGGTTGTGGAAATATTACTATTGTAAGTCCAATTGAAGTTGCATCCATCGACAAAATAATCCCAAATTCTCTTTGATCGCCAACAATCATAAAATAAATGGGCACTTGTTTCATCTTCTTCTTCACAAAACCGGCACACCCTATCCACATTCATACCCCTTCTAAAAAGATTGTCCGTCGTCATCAACTTTTCATGGTAAAGAAGCCATAGAAAAAAATTTACTTTGTACGGATAATATCGACTCCAACTTTTCATGTGAATTCGGATTATATTGCTCGCTATTCAGGTGATGTCAAAACAGAGATCACCGGGGTACTATACCATGAAGCCACTCATATAGGCAGTGGAGCGTAAATGCCAACGGAGGTTTGATTGAAGAAATTGCTGATTTTGTTAGGTTGAAAGCTAACTATGCACCATCACATTGGGTGAAACCAGGTGCCGGAAACAGATGGGATCAGGGATATGATGTTACGGCTCGTTTCTTGGACTACTGTAATAGTCTAAGAAATGGGTTTGTTGCAGATTTGAATAAGAAGATGAGGACTGGGTATAGTGATAATTACTTCTTTGAATTGCTCGGGAAAACAGTAGATCAACTCTGGAGTGATTATAAGGCTAAGTACCCCCAGTAACCGTCCATTAAATGTGAATTACAAGTGCAACTGCAATATAAATATATATCTTCTTACTAATATAAAGAAAAGAGGTATTTTGGTTGGTCACAAAATGACAAAATAGCTTGGTGTAACCTTGATATTACTAATATGACCTTAAATATCAACCACTACACTGAATCAATACTTACATAAAACAACCTTATATATTCACATATTCACATAAATGCCATTGTTATAAAAATAAATCAATTTTTTAAAAAAACTTCATATCTTTCGAAATACACATTGGATTTTTATAAAATTAACATATTTGGAAAGCTCTTTGAAATACCTACGCAATAAGTACAAATAAGAATATTAAATTTTATTTTACGAAAAAAATATCATTGTTATCAAATTTGGTATTGTTAAAAGAGCAAAACTCAAACATGTGCATCGCACATGTGGCATCATCACTAGTTGAAAGAAATAAAAGTCAAGTATTCCTTTATGTGTTTTTCTTGCGTACGCTGTTAAGTTTGTCAAATATTACTAGATTTGTGCCCGTACTACGCACCAGACATATTTTTTCTTTTAATTTGGTGTGCTCGGGCTTTGCCTCGTCCCGTGGCGATGTGTTTTTGATTTGGTGTCCGTTGGGCTTCTTCCTATCCCGTGACGATGTACATTTGATTCGGTGTGCGCGGGGCTTCGCCCCTCCCCGTGGATATGTATTTTTGATTTGGTGAGATGTATTTTCGATTTGGTGTGGCGGGGCAAATACATTAAATAGGCGGAGGATATGTGCAAATTTTATTTATTTTTTCTTTTATTTTCGCTGAAAATATGAGGATTTTTTCCCCTATATATTAATTTGGAAAAAAATAGTATTAATATAGTAATTATTCGATTTCCAAATTGAATTTGGACTTCCATAAAATTCTAAACATGGTAAGTTAGGTTATCCTTTTAAGTTCGTAATTTTTAAATCAATCATATGTTGCCAAGTGTCTTCACCTAAATATTGTCACTTTATAAATTCCAAATTGAATTTGGTTTCTTTTTTTTTTAATCTTTTTTCTATTCTTTTTAAACCAACCATGCCTTGCCAAGTGTCCTAACCAAAACGCTCGTTTCATAAAACTCAAAAAAGGCCTATTTCGGCCAATAAGAAGCGAGGGTTTCCTTACCGTTTAACGTGGGAGCTTTATTTGTCTAGGCCTTTAAGTGTTTAGATTCATGCTTGCAATCAATACATAACAACTAATATTTCTCTAACTAGATATAAAATTCAAGGTGGATTAACTTTTTACCAAATTGTAGACAAGATAAGAACATCCTCATCATATCAAGAAGCGCCCACTGTCCTGTGGGTGTTAAGAGTCAAGACTCTGTTAAGTGAAATGCCCAGAACAGTTAGTGGTACAGACTTTATAAGAGTTCTTTGTCTTTGGTTGTTAGGCCTTTCCTGTTTCAAATACTAGTGCAGGTCGTGATGCAGTGCAGGATAATCCGCAGAAGTGGTGTAGGTTAAGGAATACTTTTATTTATTTTTAATAGATAAAACAGGGCTCATCCTGGAGTTACAGGCCATATAAAGTAAAGTCAGCCATATTACATAAACTACTCAAAAGAGGAGAAACTGCACTGTCATCCCAGTAGTTACATGTTTGTTTCCTTAAGCACATTTTTGCTAATCCGACCGGGTAGAAGTTTTCCAAAAGTGGGATTATACTTAAAGAGTTTACCCCTTTAATACATAGATTGTTTGTATTGTTGCCTGCATGCAACCTTTGTGATATTGTTTTTCTTTCCTCGACTTGTTTACGATAGCTTCCATAACTTTCTCATTGTCACTCTCCAGTGAACTTGGGGTGGTTGAGTTGATGTAACCCGATGGATCGTCATAGAAGGCGCCTCATTCTCATCTTCTCCACGATATTCACGAGATGCGATTTGCACCTTGCTCCAATATAGCCTCTGCATTGTTTGATATCATTAGTGCCAGATCACCATTAAGTTTATTGATACTTAAAATAAAAGACAAAGACACCTTTATTGTAGCCCATTCTATATTACTAGGTTTTGATCTTCTAACTAATAACAAATCCTCTTCCTGGTCCTTTATTCTAGCTGACTTCCTAATTCTAATTATCAGACTAGTTATGTTGTTTCCAGTTCTCCTAGAATTCAGTTTCATTTTCCTAAATACTAAGTCACATCTTGCTTTCCAAATCTCCCAAAGTATACAAGCCAATATTTCAGGCCATTGAAGCAATTCCACTGTTTTAAATTTGTCCTATCAAACCAGTTTGCTAACCAATGATGGAAATTATCATACTCATTTATCCACATGCTAGCATTCAGACCTAAGATAGTAAAAACTGAAATGGAAAAATCACAGTACATAAAGAGATGGGTTAGAGTTTCTTCCTGCTTCCCACACATGGGGCATGTCTTATTTATGTAACTCAGAATCCTTCTGATTTTCTCATTCAGGGGTAAAATGGAGTGAGCACACTTCCAAATGAAAGTATTTATCTTAGGAGGTATGTTCATATCACATATCCCATTCATGGGTAAAATGGAGTGAGCACACTTCCAAATGAAAGTCTTTATTTCAGATTCTTCTTCGGTCGGCCCTCCCACCGTGGCAACGGTCGTACTAGTTATAAATAATCCAGCATGTAAATTATCTCACCAAAGATGAAAGTAATAAATATTAAATATGAAATGCGCTTGCAAATGAGAATGAACAAAACTATTTTTGCTATTCTTGTTAGGCCGACCGATCGAAGCGAAGAAGGACTCTATATATGGTGACTTTGTGTCAAATGGGACATGACTTTTTTTTCCAATTTCACAAAAAAGATTGAATTTGGTTCACGATGAAAGGACCTCACTGCCCCTCCTTGATTTTTTTCCTTCCTTAAACAGGCGTAAATAATTACAATGTTTGAGGACATTTTTATAAAATGAAAAGAACAAAAACACTGAATATAGTTAGAGGCAATGTAGTCAATATCGGCCGTATCGGCCGATATATCGGCGAAATTTCGGATATCGCTATGGAGCGACACGATAAGCAGAATATCGGCGATACGATATCTGTCCGATAATATCGGCCGATATGAGCCGATACGAAATTTTCACGAAAATCCGATATGGGTTAAATTAGTCATTTTAGGTAAAGACTCGTATGATTTTGAATAAAATTGTAATATCCTTGTTTAATTACCATTTTAGTTAGTAAACTTTAAAGTTGTTGAAGTTACTCTCCTGTTTCTAGTTTGAACTTGTTAATTATTATTTTATTTAGTGAACTTTAAAGTTATTGAAGTTACTCTTTTGTGTTTTTGATAAAATTGATGGTATCTATTATATCTTAATAGAAAATATGTGAAGAAAATGTTTGCTATAAAATTATAGTCTCTAAGTTTGGAACCGATATTTCAACGATAATATCCCCGATATAAAGTCGTACCAGTGTATCGGTCCTGGCCGAGATAAACCGATATCCGATATTAACTACATTGGTTAGAGGTACTGGGGTCGAATCCGGCCACCTCCAAATTTTTGGTGGAAGGAGAAACACCACCACCACTCTCCTCCACCTCCTTCAATCTCCATCGCCACTTTGCCCATTAATCAAAATCTTCACCCTATTCAATGATCTTTCACCACCAGCACCATAACCCACACCACCACTAACACTAGCACCACCTTCGTTTTCTTTTCACCAGTGTTGGTGCAAAAATTAATCACCCCAACAATCTTCGAGATGTGTGTAAGATGATCCAATCGCCGCCGTTGATGAAAAACTCCAAAGAATTGTTGATGAAAAGTGGTGGGGGTACCTGCAAAGACACTCCGATGATAAAGTCAGAGGGTGTTCTAAGCAAGTAAGTTGTGGAGAAAAGGAATAGAATTGTCTACCTTTTGAGTTGGATTTTAGCCTCTATTTATAGGCATAAAACCCTGATTTGGTTCCATAATAACCTAGATTCGTAGTTATCCAAAATAACCACCTGGATTTACACTTATCCTCAAATATTTGTATATATCCATGAAAAATCCATGGTTATCTTGAAAGATCTTTGTATATCTTGACCAGTTGAGTCTATCTTTGAAGATCCATGTCTATCTTCACAAGATTTGAGTATATCTTGGAAGATCCATATTATCTTCTCAAGATTTGTGTATATCCCACAACATTTGTATTTATCTTGAGAGATCCATATTTATCTCTACAAGATTTGTAATTATCTTGGAAGATCCTTGTCTATCTTCCAAGATTTGTGTCTATCTCAAAATGACTTCTACAATAAGTCATTTGGGCTTCCATAATAAGCCATGTGGGTTTCTGATAAACCCACCGGTTTCCATAATAAAACCGTATTTAGGCTTCCATAATAAGCCTTGTGGGTTTCCATAATAAACCCACCAGGTTTCCATAATAAACCGTATTTGGGCTTCCATAATAAGCCTCGTGGGTTTCCATAATAAACACATAGGTTTCCATAATAAACCGTATTTGGGCTTCCATAATAAGCCTCGTGGGTTTCCATAATAAACCCACCATAATAAACCCATAGTTTCCATAATAAACCGTATTTGGGCTTCCATAATAAGCCTCGTGGGTTTCCATAATAAACCCAGGTTTGCATAATAAACCGTATTTGGGCTTCCATAATAAGCCTCGTGGGTTTCCATAATAAACCCACGGTTTCAATAATAAACCGTATTTGGGCTTCCATAATAAGCCTCGTGGGTTTCCATAATAAACCCATAGGTTTCCATAATAAACCGTATTTGGGCTTCCATAATAAGCCTCGTGGGTTTCCATAATAGACCCAGCGGTTTCCATAATAAACCGTATTTGGGCTTCCATAATAAGCCTCGTGGGTTTCCATAATAAACCCACCCCCCGGTTTCCATAATAAACCGTATTTGGGCTTCCATAATAAGCCTTGTGCGATACGCACGTACACTATTTGAATAGGGTACAAACATACGCCCCCTCTTAACTCTCAAATTGTTGAAGAGTTAAGAAGATTAAAACTACGCGACGTGCATGTACACAACTGCACGAATGAATCATGGCATATTGTAGTGCATATCTGACATGATTTCTCCTGCAAAATATGCTCATGTTAGCTCACAATTCTTAAAAACGCAATACGTACCTGAAATTCTTCTTCCTAAGTACGCAGCTTGCCAAGTCCATATCCGTCTTCGGTCGGCTTTATATGGAATTCCAACAGTCACTTGGCGTTATAAGCCCAAGTACTGAATTCATTAACCCAAATTATGTGGCCCACATACTAGGAAAGAACATGTTTGTTCACGATCTTGGTACATGCCTTACCTTCGCGTGACCAGCTTGTGGAAACGCCAGCTCCTATTTTATTTTTTTTGTGTTTGGTGACCACATGAAATGATGCGGGCACATTTACCCTGTGACCAGCTTGAGATGATGCCAGTCCCTTCCAATTGCCGCGTACTCTATCACTACAAAATCTTATCGTACTCGGTCATCGACTACCGTCGTTTCCAGGAAGAATTCGAATCTCTATGGCACTAAGAATTTGACCACCTTTGGAACTCCAAGAACATTTGTCACCCTGTTTAACTTGCACGCCACCGTTCTTCCCTCGCAGTTCAGAAGAAAGAAAAAAAACGTTTTATTACGTGTTCAATGAGTGCCAATATCCGCAGACGATAGTAATCCAATTACTTATTGAACTGTGAATTTGACTCCTCTTGAAACTCCGTTTTCTGTTTAACTACGAGTACTCCAGCTCTGGTATCCTTATGCCGTGTTCCCATAGCCGGCAGAAATCCAGTCCATGTTCGAATTTAAGAATTTGATGTTTATTGAAATTTCATTCTTATCAAACTCCTCGAACTGGTTACTTGCGTACCCCTGTTCTTTTCCAATACAAATATGGAAGAGAGGTCGAAATAACAACCCATTTGTAGTCGTCGTTTCCTCCTTGCTAGCCTCTTCCGGTAAGAGCTTCTTCGTTCTTTTTCTTTCCTTTGGTATACTTTCTTTCTAACTGGCAGAGTTAGTTCAATTTCCTTTCGTTTTGCGTATCTCAAACAGCAGCATTATCATCTCAAGGGCTGGCAGTGATCAGGTAAGAACGAACCATCAGCTATTTCTCTCGTTATTGCTTTGACTTGTACCGCATAATTTTAAAAATATATGAACTGATCCTCTAATCAGTCGCTTCTTCGTTCTCTTAGCCTCCATGGACTCAGTATAGTTACATATATCCCTTTACTAGAAATATGTACACACTCTTTACTTCGTCCGTTAGGAAAGAATTTATCATTCTGACGTTGCTCGCGGTATGTCTCTTCCCGACGAAATCCACCAATCTCATTGGCGCTTCAAACCACGTCGTTCCTTTACGACATACCCCCAAAATACATGTGGATGGTTATAAGTGATGATGAATCTGAATAAATCCTTCGTTCACCTTAATATATTCTAGCAACTTTGCCCCGTATGCCGTCATCTTTTCCTCGTCTCCCTGGCACTGATGACCCCGTAAGCCAAGCAGCCCTGTTATCATTATAGGAACTCTAGCGATTCAATTGTACTGTACTGGTACTGGCGCAGTGGCTTGATATTGTTAGCGTGTTAGCGGTTAGCCATGCTGTGATCAAAAGTGGCATTGTTGCCATAGCCGATAGAGATCCAATTCCCTTTCGAAGTAAGAATTTGATTTCTATTGAAACTTCAATCTTACCGAACTCTTAGGCTTTATTGCTTGCATGTCACCAATATTTTCCAATATAAATACGGATGAAAAATCATCGTAATATCACATCTGAAGCAAGGACTTTGCCGTGAGTGATCCCGTTGTTGCTCGTGGAATCGTCAAATCGGGCATGCCGCCTGCTGACAATCACTCCTACTACTCCTTGCTATTTTCAGGGGCTTTCCCTCCTTCAACGAACTGGAAATCTTTGTTCAGAATCCATAGCCAACCTGGAAAGGATCCAGGAGCTTGCATTGTAGAATTATCAGTATGACAACGCAAGGCTTAAAGATCATCATGGTGCTCTCGAGATTAAAAATGTTGAGGTTAATGAAGCTCTGGAAGTCATGCACGGACAGCGTGATCAAATTCGTACTCGTCTTATACGCGCTCGATCTCATGGTTACGGAGGGCACGCCAATGATTCTTCCAATGATGAGGAAACATACGACTCTTCTGGAGATGACGAACCAAACGATCGTGACGAGTATTTGATATTTTAAAAATTATGTCGCCACTCTGTAGGCTTCTTTAGGATCTTGAACTCCCAATTTCAGCTTTCGTAAATGTGCTCTTCGTTGCACTATTTAGTGTTTCCTTTCTAACTGGCAAAGTCCGCTGATTTTCTTCTTGTTCTATGTATTTGAAACAACAGCATTACCTTCTCAAGGGATGGCAGTGATCAAGGTATGAATCCTCAGTTCGTTCTCCCGTAATCGCACACTAACTTTTTGCTTCTTCATTCTCTTAACGTTAATCAGCCTAGTAAATGCACACCCCTTTACTGGGAATATGTAGACACTTTATACCTTGTCCGTTAACGAAAGAACCATTGTTTCCTTGCGAAAACTCCTTCTCGAAGTGTACTCCGTTTTACTAATGGTGATGCAAACGACATCACCTTGTCTCAAGCTATGTTGTAAAAGGCGCCCCGGGCGCTCGCCTAGGCGCTCTAGGCGGGCGAGGCGCTGAAGGGGCGCCTAACAAGAAAAGCGCCCAAGGCGCCAAAAATAAAACTAAACTCTGTTTTTCTAAATCTCGGGCGCTCGCCTTGGGCGCCTTAGGCGCTCTAGGCGCTAGGCTGAGCTTGGCGCCTCGCCTCGCCGGCGCCTTTTTTTTATAGGTCTCAAGCAACCATGTTTATACATATAACTACCATTTTCTTCTCTTTAATCCGACTTACATTAACTGATCAACTCTTGATTTTTTTTCGTTTCTAACACAGCACTACAATCTTCTACAAAGATTTACATTGTTCAAGGTATGAACTATCCTTTTTCTCTTGTAATGACTTTGACATGCACTTTGTATAATTCAAAGAAACGTTAGCTATACCTCTAGTTAGTTGCTTCTTCCTCTATTAACCTCCACGGATTTAGTATACATACGGATATCTCTTTATTAGATACTTGTATATATATTCATGTCTCTTCTTTTGGTTCCTTCATGCCGAGAATGGCTTCACCAAAGGAAATAAACGATCTAAGAATGATTCAAAGAACATTGGTCCTATACGTCACACAACCATGATTTGGGGTGGATGTGTTCCTTACACTCTCGATCGTCGTGCGAAGACAAGGGACTTTCCCAACACCCTTTCGAATGCTACGGTACATCCAATGTCGATCTCCCACTCGTCTTTGCACCGTTGTTGCGCCAAAGCACAACGGAAGCGTTAGGTTTGCACTACTACGGGTATCTCAATATCACCAAGAATACAATCACACACACAAGAAGAACAAGTATTTAACGAGTTGAATCCTCGGGAAGGAATAAGCAATTTTATATATCTTAGTATAGGTTGGAATATACAATGCCTAAAAGAAGAAGAGAACTCTTACTTTTAGTTCCCGTGTGTTTTCTCTAGTTCTCTCTATGGCTATTTATACACATCAATAGGACTGGACACATTCCTTAACAAGGATTACTTTCCTACAAGTATAGGGTTTCCTAACTTAGCTCTAAGAGACAAACCTCTTAAGTCTTGCTATACTTAGGACACAAGTACTTGGTTTCTTTAACCAACTAGATTTCCTAATCTAGACCTTGACCGACCTACCAACAATTCTCCACCTCGGATCATGCATTCATGCATGAGGGCGATCAATAGATAAAATCACCTCCATCTTCCAACGTCGATTGAACCATCACTTGGCTGCCTGCGTATCCTCAATAGGAATCAAACCCGACCGTAGTTCTCTCAAATGGTCTTGCTAGAAGACCTCCACCAAAGTTTCTAGAACCTCTACCCCAAAAGGGCCTTTCACCAAACCGGAAGGATGTGGATCAATTTCAAACAATATCGAAACTTGATCCCAGATACTACTTTAGTCAACGATCTTCACAAGTAGACTGTCTTCTTCTTCAAGAATTTCTCTCACAAAGTGAAACCTTACGTCTATATGTTTGGTTCTAGCATGATGCACTTGATTCTTAGCCAAATAAATTGCACTTGACTATCACAATGCACGAGCGTTGATCTTGCACAACTCCTAAGTCATCTAGCAAACCTTGTAACCATATAGCCTCCTTAAATGCCTCTTGTCACTGCCATATACTCATGCTCAAGTAGTTGAAAGCGCCATAGTAGACTGCAATATTGATCTCCAACTAAGCTGGTGCTCTGTATGGTAAATACATACCCACAGTAGTTGAACGTCTCTTGTCCAAATCACCATCATAGTCGGAATCCACATACCCAACACATAGCCATTGTTTCTTCTATCCTTCACAAACTCCAAGCCAACATCAAGCTTGTACCATAAAGATACCTTAAAATCCATTTCCACAACATGCCAATGTCCCTTACCGGGACAATGCATATAACGGTGACCATACTAATCATGTGAAATGTCCGGCCTTGTACATACCATCGTATACATCAAGCTACCATGACCTCATCATATGGGACTTGGGCCATATACTTTCGTTCTTCTTTAGTAGTGGGAGACATACGCGCATTCAACTTAAAATGAGCGACAAGGGTAGTACTTACGGTTTAGTTCCTTCGTAGACACCAAACTTCGTAACACTTTCTTCAAATATGCCTTGAGACAAACAAACCTTACCCTTCTCTCATCACGTTGAATCTCCATACCAAGAATCTTCTTAGCCTCTCCCAGATCTTTCATCTCAAACTCGAGATGACAACATGCACTTCAAGTTATCAATCTCTTTCTTGTTATTCGATGCAATCAACATATCATTCGACATACAAGAGCAAATATATGAAAGACAATGGTCATAGTGACTTCTTGTGTATGTTTGGCCTATCATAACTGGTCAAATCGCTTGTACCATTGTCTTGGAGACTGCTTGGCCCGTACAACGATCTTTTTAGTTTACATACACAATCTTCTTTTCCCAGCAACCTTGAACCCACTCGGCTGAGTCATATAGATCTCCTCTTCTAGAACACCATGTAAGAATCTTTGTCTTAACATCAAATTTGAACTAGGTCTAAATCATATTGTGCTACCAAGGCCAACAAAATACGGATTGATGAGTGTTTTACCACCGGAGAGAACACCTCATTGTAGTCAATCCCCTTCTCTTTGGGCATAACCTTTTGCAATAACCTTGCCTTGTAGCGTGCTTGATTCACCGAAGATCCTTCTTTCTTAGCATATACCCACTTGCACCCTATGGCCTTCTTACAGATTCGGAAGTTTCATAAGAATCCATGTGCCATTCTTGTAAAGAGACTCCATCTCGTCTGCATTCTTTGCTTCCCATTCTTTACACTCTCTGCATTGCGTATCGCTTCTAAATAGGAAGTAGGAGTACCATCTTCAACAAGCTGGTAATGCATAAGCAATGTAATCATTCATCCAACCGGGCTTCATGGTTGATCTTCTCAGTTTCTTTGGTTGCTATGGTCTCCATGACCGTAGCTTACGTATCTTCTCTGCGACTCTTGTTCCTCTTCCTCAATAGTGTCACTATCATTTGGAACTTCGATAGTTACCTCTCTTGAAGACCCAATGTCTTGAAGTATTACGAACAGAGATCTGACTTAAGCTGGAATTGGTGGAGTTGCATCAATCTCCACCTGCTTGCAAAGGCTCATTAGTATTGGTGCTTCTATTCTCCACTGCATGAGAACCCCAAGACTTTACCATAGACATCTCATCAAATGTGACATCTCTACTCATGACTATCTTCTTTTCTCTTTGGATTCCAAATTTTGAACCCTTTCACTCCACTTTTCATACCCACAAAGATTCCTTTTTACGGCACGGCTATCAAGCTTGTTTTCACTAACATGATACCACGCAGACAACCAAAGATATGAATTGAGTCATAATCATAAGCTGGTTTACCAAACCATTTCTCCATAGGAGTTTTACCTTCTAATGCGGTGATGGCAACTTTATTAATGAGGAAGCACGCATATGTAAGCGCCTCAGCCCAAAACGCTTTACCTAATCCAGCATTAGATAACATACATCGTACCTTCTCCAGCAAAGTACGATTCATGCGTTCAGCTACCCCGATACATTGCGGTGTCTTCTTAACTGTGAAGTGCCTCTTTATCCCCTCATCCTGACATACTTGCAAGAACGGATCACTCTTGTACTCTCCACCATTGTCCGAACGTAGTACTTTGATCTTTCTGCCAGTTTGAGTCTCAGTTGCCTTTTTCCACCTCACAAAGATTTCTAGGACTTCATCCTTATGCCTCATGGTGTACACCCATACGCGCCTAGAATAATCATCAATGAACGCCACAAACCAATGTTTCCCTCCCATGATGCATTCTTGGAAGGACCCCAAACATCTGAGTGAACATAGTCAAGAACTCCACTAGTGTTGTGAATTGCTGTGCCAAAGCTTGTTCTTGTTTTCTTGCCCTTAACACAATGTTCACAAAATGCTAACTTGCAGGCAATAGCACCTTTCAACAAGTCTTGTTGAATCAACCTATGCAACGACTTCTCACCTGGATGTGCAAGTCTCATGTGCCCATAGCTTTGTTTTCTCGATAGTGCACTCTCGATGTGTTCAGAAATAGACACATCTCCTGTTGTTGTTGTACTCCCAATCAAGTAGTACAAGTTATGATGACGTATGCCCTTCATGATTACCATAGATCCAGATATTACCTTTAGAACACCATTTTCGTAATATCTTATAGCCCTTAGCTTCTAAGTTAAGTGGAATCAGATTCTTCTTTATGGCAGGTACAAATCTTACCTCCTTGACTCTCTAACCATACCATCATGCATCTTGATCGAACACTACAATCCCGATCACCTATGGGTATGATTATTTCCCATACGTACTTCTCCATCAAGCTCTTCAAAACTTGAGAACCGAGTCCACGATATGGACATATATGATATGTTGCTCCGATGCTCTAATACCCATGTACCATCTGTAATAGCACAAATGATGGTGTCACGATTAGCGAGAAATCGAAGCATCATCGATTCTTCATTACCTTTAGCAATGTTCACCTCGGTATTACTATTATCTCCTTCTCTTGCCTTACGCTTGGTACAATCTTTAGCCCAATGACCAAAATCATGGCACCAAGCACACTCATCTTTTTTGCGGTCGCGTCCTACTCTTAGAACGTCCTCTACCTTTACCATAACCACCATTCTTCTTTCTCATGTCTTGAACGACCTCTTGCAAGAAGCAAGTCATTGTTAGCTTCACTTGCAAGATCTTCACGATCCATCTTCTGAACTCCTCACTCGCATAATGCTGAGTGACCTCTGCAATGTCATCTTGTCCTTGCCGTGCATTAATGCTTTAATCACGGGTTCATACTTCGGGGGAAGAGAATTTATCAGGGCACAAAGCTTGTTCCTCGTTCGTTGATCTTCTCATCGTAGTTAACCCTTTCAATGAGAAGTTTATTATATGAATCTAGGTGCTCGGTTAGAGTTGCACCTCTCTTCATATTATAGCGATACAAATTCCTTTTAAGATGTATCCTATTTGCTACGTTCTTCACAAGGTATTCCTTCTCTAGCTTTTCCCGAGAGATCCTTGGTGAAGTCTCGTGCGATAATTAACTCTTACTGCGGTTTCTAAACACCCTCGTATCGAAACAGACATAATTTATTCATCTTGTTCCACTGCTTTTGGACATCTCCTTTGGTGACCTTCTAGAGCTTCTTAAGATCAAGGTGAACAAGAGCATCCATTAAATCCGTTCTCCATAAACCAAAGTTATTGGTTCTGTAAACTTTTCTACCTTGAGTTGTGATCTATGTGAATGCGGTATTTCTTCTTTTGTTTCTTTATCTTTACTTGTGGGCTCGAATGTTCTCCTAAAGGATTTTTCGGATCTTCGTCCCCAAATCAACCATTGTTCAAATATAGATAAAAAAAGCAGAACCTTTGAGAATTACCTCAAGAAATCTTCAAAAAAATACCTTCACTTCAACTGAATTAGAGTACCGTATCCAGAGAGCGTCTCCTTGCTCACGATACCAATTGTTGCACAAAGCCTGCGGGCGTTAGGTTTGCACTCTGCAGTATCTCAATATCACCAAGAATACAATCACACACAAAAGAAGAACAAGTATTTAACGAGGGGTTGAATCCTCGGGAAGGAATAAGCAATTTTATATATCACCGTATAGGTTGGAATATACAAAGCCTAAGCAAGAAGAAGAGAACTCTTACTAGTTACGGTGTGTTTTCTCTAGTTCTCTCTATGGCTATTTATACACATCAATAGGATGGACACATTCCTTAACAAGGATTACTTTCCTACAAGTATAGGGTTTCCTAACTTAGCTCTAAGAGACAAACCTCTTAAGCTGCTATACTTAGGACACAAGTACTTGGTTTCTTTAACCAACTAGATTTCCTAATCTAGACCTTGACCGACCTACCAACAGCCATGGAGAAGGAAGCTGCTCCACATATAATAATTATCAGTGATGATGAGGCTAATGGTGACAACGCTCATGCTGATAGTGTTCATTCGTCACCCAGCTATTCATATTTGATTCTTATGTCGGGCGTGTCTAGCACGCTTTGAAGTATCCAACGAGCCTTATTTACCAGTTTTGGTATAAGCCCAGCGGTTCCGTTATCAATGTTGGACACCCGCTATAAGAGATCCCGCCATCGCACGTAGTATGGAGAGAAGCAGGCATCTTCTTGGGAGGATAATCATTACTATGATGCCATCGGGGATGAAACAAACCCGCTAGGATGAGGACGGTGGTTACCCATAACGGATCGAACGCCGGTTTGCTTTTATTGCTCTCACCTTCCCTCCTAGATGGAAGGGTATTTCTCTTGTTCAAACAATCTATCCCAATTCCAAAGGTACGACTCACGCGAATGTATTTATTTACTCCTTGTACTTGAGTAACCACTTATTCTCTCCCCGGTTCATGCAGAGGCCATTAACTTGTTGGGGTTAGCTCGTCATCCCGATCGTCTCTAGGGACGATGAGATGAATGTTTTCCTATCCCGTAAGCCACTTCCATTCACCAAGCGTTGTTTGCTCTGTGGCCTTTCGCGGTGCGATAATCCCTTGTTGTCTTTAATACGATGAGTAGTCTCCTTGTTTCTTCTCTAATAGATCTTTGTCGTCTTTAATACGACAGCGAGTCTCCTTGTTTCTTCTATTAATAGAACATGACCGCCCTTAATTGTTTTTAATAGAAAAATTTGAGCCTTAATTTGATGTCTGGATTCAACCGATAATCTACCATTGGATTCGAGAAAAATAACTTATTTGTATGCAAGTAGTCCGGTATTCAACGAGGCACCCTAATCGCCATTACTAGCAATGACGTGGAAAAATGACGTGTCTTCTATTATTCGACTTCCTTGACCACGTTGGTTTTAATTGCATGTAGGCGTCACTTTAACCGCCCCCAATATCTGTAGAGATACTCCCAAATTGCAAAGACGCCCCCTGGTGAGGCGGGAAATGGATCAAGTATATCCAATCCTCAATTGCCGGATGGCTATGAGCTTAAGATAAGGTATCTTCTCCGTTTCCATATCTTTTCTAGTAAATATGGATGACAGCGCTTCGTAGTGCTTGATTGTTGACATGTTGAGTTGAGGATTTTCGGTAAGTAAATTACTGTTCCTTCCATGTTGATTTGCTTACGGAGATTCCATTTGCAACTCTTTCTTTTCTTACTTTTGCTTTTAATAACTTTTATTCCGCAACTTTTCTGAAACAGATCTTCAGCAACTTCTAGATCGCAACGTTCAGACTTTTCGGAACTTTCCTGGTCGCAACGTTCTAACTTTCTGCAACTTTCTGGATTGTTCAGAACTTTCAGCAACTTTGGGGATCTCAATGCTCAGACTTTCTGCAACTTTCTGGATCGCAACGTTGAGACTTTCTGCAACTTATTGGATCGTGCAAAACTTTCAGCAACTTTTGGATCATCTGCAACGTTTCTGAGGATGTTGTAAACTTTCAGCAACTTTTCAGAAAACGTTGTGAACGTATTTTTCTTCTTCTCCAAATGTTTTTTGAAACCCTAACTTTTCTCAAAGGGGGAGCATGATCCTTTTCTCGGGTCCCCTTAGTCGGCGCCAAAAGATGTTGGTGCAAAAATTAATCACCCCAACAATCTTCGAGATGTGTGTAAGATGATCCAATCGCCGCCGTGGATGAAAAACTCCAAAGAATTGTTGATGAAAAGTGGTGGGGGAACCTGCAAAGACACTCCGATGATAAAGTCAGAGGGTGTTCTAAGCAAGTAAGTTGTGGAGAAAAGGAATATATGTCTACCTTTTGAGTTGGATTTTAGCCTCTATTTATAGGCATAAAACCCTGATTTGGTTCCATAATAACCTAGATTCGCAGTTATCCAAAATAACCACCTGGATTTACACTTATCCTCAAATATTTGTATATATCCATGAAAATCCATGGTTATCTTGAAAGATCTTTGTATATCTTGACCAGATTTGAGTCTATCTTTGAAGATCCATGTCTATCTTCACAAGATTTGAGTATATCTTGGAAGATCCATATTATCTTCTCAAGATTTGTGTATATCCCCACACCATTTGTATTTATCTTGAGAGATCCATATTTATCTCTACAAGATTTGTAATTATCTTGGAAGATCCTTGTCTATCTTCCAAGATTTGTGTCTATCTCAAAATGACTTCTACAATAAGTCATTTGGGCTTCCATAATAAGCCATGTGGGTTTCACAATAAACCCAAATAGGTTTCCATAATAAACCGTATTTAGGCTTCCATAATAAGCCTTGTGGGTTTCCATAATAAACCCACCACTTCCATAATAAAACCGTATTTGGGCTTCCATAATAAGCCTCGTGGGTTTCCATAATAAACCCACCGGTTTCCATAATAAACCGTATTTGGGCTTCCATAATAAGCCTCGTGGGTTTTCCATAATAAACCCACCTAGGTTTTCCATAATAAACCGTATTTGGGCTTCCATAATAAGCCTCGTGGGTTTTATATAAACCCACCGGTTTCCATAATAAACCGTATTTGGGCTTCCATAATAAGCCTCGTGGGTTTCCATAATAAACCCACCGGTTTTCATAATAAACTGTATTTGGGCTTCCATAATAAGCCTCGTGGGTTTCCATAATAAACCGTATTTGAGCTTCCATAATAAGCCTTGTGCGATACGCACGTACACTATTTGAATAGGGTACAAACAACCAGCAACACCACCACCAAATTTATGAAAAATCAAAATTTGAAAATAATGGAGATTAAACGCATCAAAGACAAAGAAAAATCTCAAATTAAAATCTAATTTAAAAATCCCCTTGAAGGAAATTCGACAAACAGATCATATTTTACTTTAAGAATGGTCATTACTGGTGTTAGAAATTCACAAACCACAACAATTACGTTTTGATTTTCAACAAACAGATAATCAAGATGAATTCCAAGATCGACACACTGTTGTTTCCCTTACTGACGGCAATTCCTCCGGAAGATGATCTTCTCGTCCATCAATTTCATTTCTATTCCGTATAATAGCTCCTCCACCAAGATCTTCTTCTGCTGCTCCTCTTCTCCTTTTCTTTTTTCTCCAGTAAAGTTTTCAACCAAGAAATTCAATAAGCGATGAGGCATGATGCTGCTTTCCACAAAATGTTATCACAATTGGTTGAGGGAGTTGGGAAGATGGATCTAATGGCTGTTACTACGAGCGACGGTGGTTATGTGGTTTTGCCTAATTCAATAGAAGGGATGAGTATGACACGTCTCTGGTCTCTACCACCTTTAGTCAAAAATTATCCACACTGACGAGGATTTGAAGTAACGACGTTCCAAGTAAAAAATCAATCACGTGAAGAGTTAAAAAAATGGATGTGAAATGTCAAGCATGTGGAAAAAACGTGCCAAACTTAAACCGCCGCATCAATACGAATTTTGGATCTTTTATTTGTTAAAATCTTCAAGACCTAAAACTACAAGGAAAATAGAGATATGACCGCCACCGCCAGTCATTTCAGTCAATGTCGTGCCCAATGTAGTTAATCTCGGCCGAGATGGCCGAGAGGGAAAAAAATTTGCACTCGCAAGGCGGGATTCAAAAGTTGAATTCGCTGACTCCATAGTCGTAGGATGTCAAATCTACCACATCAGAGATATTTCAAAATTTCCAAAGATATTTCAAAACTTAACTTTAAGTCTGTTGATGTCATATCTACCACATCCTACGACTATGGAGCCATGAATTCAACTTTTGAACTCCTCGCACCGCGAGTGCAAAATTGTTTCCCGCCGAGATACCAGCAAATAATATCGGTTTCGGTCTTTCACCGAGATGCCGATATTGCCGGTAATGGCCGAATATTTCGTATATTGGCCGATATTTCACGGTATCCACCGAAATATCGTGTCTCGGTACTCGACCGATATTCAACGAAATCCGATATTGACTACATTGGTCGTGCCATTATGGTAGTTCGCCTTGGCAAAAATCACCGGAACTGCTTCCGCCTGTGCCATAATCTACTAAATTGTGGGTATAAAATTTAGTTTTGTGTCAATTTTTTCGGTCGGCTGTCCCACCGTGGCAGCGGTCATCTAGTTATCTCGCTAATAGAAACGGCTTTCAGTGGAAGAACTCAAATAACTAGTTAAATTCGATTTTAAATTTGAACTCTTTTTTTCCATCGATTTTGTTAATTCTGTTTTCTCAGAATGGCTTTCCTATGGCATACTTGGTATGTTTTCTATCGTTTATCTTCTTGCCGTCTTGTCTCAGACATTCATATGCCAGCTACCTTCTCGTTGTTGGAAGGAGTCAATGCACAAACTAAACACGCTAATAATATTCAAAGTCTTTCCCATCAAAAAATATATTCAAAGTCTTTAAATGCTTTGTGACCAGATCAAAGTCTATATGGAGTAAACCATACGTATCATTTAAGGAAATTTTTTCTATAAATAGATGGAGTTAGAACAATCTTTTAACAACCAAACAAAGCAAGAGAAAAACATTCTTCAACTCCTAGCAAATTCAACAGATATGGCTCACAACAAGTTGCACTTGGCACTATCCTGTATGGTAACACTTGCGGTGGTTACTTTACAAGTAACTCAAGCAGTCCAGTACGAAGCAACTAACAATGTACCCGGAACAACCGGAGGCAACCGATTTGACAATGAAATTGGTGTTGACTACAGCAAACAAACATTAGAATCAGCTACAACATTCATTTGGAGAATTTTTGGACAATCCACTGAAGCAGACAGGAAATCTATACAAACCATAAAAATGTTTGTGAGGCCGATAGACCCTGTGGCATATGCTAGCGGCAATGAGATTCATGTGAAGTCAGATTATATTGCTAGTTATTCAGGTGATGTCAAGAGAGAAATCACCGGAGTACTGTACCATGAAGCCACTCACATATGGCAATGGAGCGTTAATGCAAACGGAGGTTTGATTGAAGGGATTGCTGATTTTGTTAGACTAAAGGCTAACTACGCTCCATCTCATTGGGTGAAACCAGGTGCTGGTGACAGGTGGGATCAGGGTTATGATGTTACGGCCCATTTCTTGGACTACTGTAACAGTCTTAGTAATGGGTTTGTAGCAGAACTGAATAAGAAGATGAGGACTGGTTATAGCGACAATTTTTTCTTCGAATTGCTTGGAAAAACAGTTGACCAACTCTGGAGTGATTATAAGGCAAAGTACGCCCAGTAAATCAGTAATTATGTATTACTTTAAAAGGACTGCTGCATTGCAATAGTAGCTGCAGTATTAATATTACAGTATGAAATAAAAGTGGGAACTAAAGCATCATATTGCTGTTCTGTTATTTGAGCTAAATAATTTTATTGAAATGAAATCTTCCAATTCCTTATGTTTATTCTTGTGTCCATGGTTAAATTCTATCCACCTGCTGCCATCCTTGTCACATCAGGAACCTGTGGCATGTGCAAAGAGTCATCCACTGCTAAGTTTGGATTAAGTGAAGTACCTGAAACTGTTAGCTACGGTCCAGACTTGATAACGTTTTCTTTGTCTAGGCTTAGAGTAACCTCACGCCAAAACCAACTTTTCAATTCACTAAAAAAACAAAAGATATTAATTCCTAAAGAAAAACAAAAACTTTTCAGTTCCTGGATTTTGGGTTTTACCCGGTTTTGGGTTCAGGTCCTGATCATGTGGCGTATGCGTGAGCACCCATGGCTAAAAAACTTGGTAGTTCCTTGTGGGCAAGGTTTTCTGTTCATACATGCAAAAAGTATGTGCCTATGTGGTTATTGTCATCTACTGATGATGATCCTCCAGGATTGTTTTCCACCAAAATGAAAGAGAGGAAGAAAATCCTATATATACTAGTTCTGCGATCAGTACCCGCTGCATGCTTCTAACTTCTGAAATTCAAAAAATAAAGCAGCAACATTGGCTAAACATGGCCTATCAAAATCTGATATTCATGTTTCTGTCTTGTCTAGTATTACTCTCAGTTACAAGCACGGATAAAATTTATGCACTGGAATTTGTTGTGAGTAACGAAGCCGTAGGAACACCAGGTGGAACAAAGTTTGATACAGAAGTTGGTGTCGACTACTGTCGTCAGACACTTGAAAAGGCTACGAATTTCATTTGGCAAATCTTTGGACAATCCAATGAAGCCGATAGGAAAAACGTTCAGAGTATTAGCATGTCAGTGAAACCGTTTGATGGTGTGGCATCCCACACTGGTGACGAGATTCAAGTGAGTGCAGATTACATCAGTAGTTTCTCTAGCGGAGATATAAAAACTGAGATCACAGGGATAATCTACCATGAACTTACGCATGTCTGGCAGTGGGATGGGACTCCAGGACCTCGAGCACCACAGGACTTACTCGAAGGAATTGCTGACTATGTTAGGTTGAAGGCAAACCTTCCAGGACCATACTGGGGAAAACGTGGTAGTGGTAATCGTTGGGGTGAACGGTCTGACGTAACTGCATACTTTCTAGATCACTGCGACAGTCTTAAAGGTGGTTTTGTTGCGGAACTCAATAAAAGGATGAAAACTGGTTACGATGACAAATACTTCAATCAGTTGTTGGGGAAATCCGCTGATGAAGTGTTTAAGGACTACAAAGCTAAGTTTCATCCTTGATTCATGTAACTAAGTTTCTGCTGTTGGTATCTATACTTAGAATGGCGATTCCTCGGCTACTGTGTTCCAAGTATGAAATGATGAAAATAAAACAGGGATAGCTTTTGCCTCTCTTACATGTAATAGCATTAGCAGATTTATGAATCCATTAGTTATGAGTACACACTTGCTAATACTGGAAATAAAATGATTAAAATTTGGCGAAAATCAAAACTTACATTACATACAAGGGGAGAATACCTGACTTGAGATATAATCACTGTAACAAATCATCTTCTTTCTTTCTTTTTTGAAAATGGAAATTTCATTAAAAAGGTAAACAGAAAACTACAGCCAAGGAAGAGCTCAACCTTTTGAACCGTAGGAGCAGTACACAAGAAGAAAGATATTACAGAAGCTAAAACACACAAAAAACAAAATCAAAAACTTCAGAAAATTCCCGAAGGAATAGGTGATCCCAAATAAAGGGTGAGCTAATCATCCATGAGAATAGTTTTCATAACTTTCAATGAAATATCATGAAGAAACTTTCTTGATGGCCAAAACAACTTCACTAATACTCTGGAATCCGCGCCTTTCCTTTAAAAGCTTCTTTGCAAAGTCAAGAGCTCGACGCTCACAGCCTGCCCGTACGCTAGCATCTTGAATTGATTCAAAATCCTCGACATGTGCAACACCCACAATTCTCCTGCAAAGTGCAGAACATGATATAAGAGAGCAGTTACTATTGGGGCTAAGAATGTGATCCAATGGGGAAGGGTTTTCAATATTCACGATTAGATTAAGGAGGTATAACAGCAATCTAAAAACTGACAAGATGCCCAATTGCATTGTGTTGTTACCTTATCATTTTGGCAGCGCCAAATCCAAGACTGTCATGGAATAAAGCTTTCATGTACTTTTCCTGAGCGCGAGAAAAGACCGTGTCTTTATATATAGCTGAAAGATATGCCTCACCTAACCCATCCTTGTTTTCAACCCAAAGTGACGTGAACTTCTTTTCAAAAAGTTTCCAAGTGTCTTCTATTGTCTTCAAGATCCACTGTTTATATGCCTACAAAGAGTTTCCACTCTTTAGACGTTTCATAAAATCAAATACGATGCTTTTACGGATGAAGCTACAAAAAGTCCAACGTAAAAATATAACCCCGTGGTTTACAAGTTCAAAGCTATAGTCCTGACAAGCCAGAGTTACAGACTAAGCCCAACAAATATGATAAGTGATCGGGATGGATACCTTGCGATCATTGGCCGCATCAGCATGTCCATCTTGTGAATAGTATGCCAAAATCAAGTTTCCAAGGAAGGCTCCAATGTCAAATCCCATTGGTCCATAAACTGCAAATTCCGGATCTATAACCTGAGTGGAATCATGAGTCGCCATGACAGAACCAGTGTGGAGATCTCCATGTATTAAGGCTTGTGCTTGTTCACAGAACCTGCAGTTCATGAGATAATCCTTAATGCAAAACGATTTCAATATCCAATATATCATAAGAAGATGTCATGTTAGATAGCAGAATTCTAACAAACTATGAAAAGAAACAGGATGAAGATATGGAATAGTACTTCGCTTTCAGCTCAGCAACTTCAAGCTTCAATTCATCATCCTCCCGTACAGCGAGAGCATCATTATCGAGATAAGGAGAAGTACAGCGGTTGTGTTCAGACTCTTTGTAAGGGTCAGAGAAAACAACTTGCTCAGTGAGCCTACATAACTCCAAATTTCCACAGTATTTAGCCACTGCAACAAACAAACAAACACATCAACTAGAGATAATCTGCATCACCGGTGTTGTAGAGTATAATAAATTTACAATCCATAAACCAAAAATCTAATTGAGCACCATTATTTACCTTCTTGTCTGTGCACCTTAGTAGTATTGTACAAAAGGGATGTATGAAAAAGAGTTCTTGACATATATTCTGCCATATGCTCAGCAAGCAACGGATATTCAATTCCAGCAATCAAACCTTTCCGCAAAATGATATGTGGAGGCGCCAAGTAACGCATACCAATCAAGGACATAACACGATCAAAATGATAAACCTCTGGAACATGATTCGGGCACCAATGACCATGCTTTTCTAAAGTTATAGCCTCGAAATATGCCCTCTCTTTTGACATTGGCCATGATTCTCCTATGCAACGAATGTATGGAAGTGCCTGCTCACTCAAAAACAGTTTCCACACTTAAAAGAAGCTTAAATTTTTCAATCCCTTTAAAATTTCTTCCACACTCTATATAGACCAAGTCAAGGCACACTAATACTCAAAAATCAAAATCCCCTTTTCAAAATTGAGTGAAAACTAGGGCAAATTTTTGTTCTGTAAATTCCTAATCAAATTAAGAAATGAAAATCAACAAATGAATTCAGAACATACCTGTTTAATTACTAGTGAACCAGAAGAAGTAGTAACGATGTAAACAAAATTGAGATTCCCATCACCAACTTCTTTGATTTGTAAATTCTCAAGGTTTCCAAGTTGGGAACAAAGAGATGGCGTAGCTTTTATGTATTCCACTAAAGTGTTTTCATTTAACGCCTTAAACCCTTCTGCTGCCATTTCTGTGCGTGATGAAGAAACTGGGAGAATTGGAAATCTGATTGAGTAACAAAACCAGGGTTTAGAGAAGATAAATCAAAGACTTTTAGATCAAAACAGCATGTTTAACGTTGGATATTTAAGAACATGTTTCTGGATATAATAATAAAGTAATAAAAGCACAGAATCTTTTGAGAACACTATTAATCAAGACTGACGGGCAACAGGTAAGACTATATACATTGAATCTGGTCCTTTTAACTCAGGTAGAGGTGCACGTGAGAGTCAACACTGACTCAACATATTATAAGGCGGCAGTGCAATGTGCGCCATACTTAAATTTTAGAGACTCATCAAGACAATTTTAACGACATACTTTCAGATATGATGTGTTCACGGCGTCGGACTTAAATTAGAAAATGTGTCTACATCACAAAGAAAACACAGAATGTGTCAACATTATGCTCACTGTTTAGTAATCATTAGGTACATCCATGACTATATGATAGTATAAGTTATGGTCTCATTTCGTAATCTGTTGTTTAACAAGATGATATATTAAACATTATACTGTACATTCTCTATATAAAAACAGAGTTTTTTCGAGCGTTGTGGTTAATCTGAACACGGTTGATTAAACTTTACCATTTAATTTTTTTTGGTAATTTTTAAAAATTTTAGATAATAAAATCCAAGAAAATATCTTTTGGCCCGCGATATAAGAAAAAATATTTCCTAAAACAACTAAATCTTATAAATTACCAAATAATTTTTCAAAAATAATTAAAAATCAAAATTAGATGCTATTATTGACATTCATCATGATCAAACTAATATCAATAAATTATGCATCATGATCAACATCACAAAAATAAATCAACTACAAAATTAAAAAAATAATGTCCAATGTCCAATTACACTTCTAAAAAAAATTAAACTAATTCTAATAACAATTCCAAGCTACTAATAATTAAACTAATTCTAATTAAGATTTTACAATTACAATGGAGACGAAAATAAATATACATCAAAATTAAATGATCAATACCTGTTGATGATCGAAGTGTACTTCTTCCTCCATATAAAAATTAAGAAAATCCTGTCAAATAGTTAAAACACAAAATTATTAAATGAAAAAGAAAATACGAAGCGAAACTCTAAAACATCAACCTAGAAGGGAAAAAAACGGAAAATCGATTTTGTTTCAATGCAATTTTTATTGATAATACGGAGTATTGTACATTCCAAAAGAAAAATAACAAACGTAAGACAAAATAATTTCTATTCTTAGACTAGATTCTCAATATTTTTTGTATAAAAATGTCTCCTAAATTAAATAAAATTAATAAAATATTGGTAAACAAAAAGCTTTATTATACTTTTCATTTAGTGAACCAAAAATAACAATATTTTAGATATCTTGCCCAAAATAAATCGATACATTAAAAATAAAATTATATTTAGAGGTTTTTTTAGTAAAATATAAAATTTACTTCCAAACGTTTTAATACACAAACGAGAGATTAAGGAAGGAAAAATATCTACAATTTTATTTTTGGATATTTCTAAATATTTCTAGGATATGCTCAATATTTATTGCGAAAAAGGAAAGGTTGCATTTCTACACGCGTAAGATATGCTCAATATTTTTTACACAAAAATGTTGACCAATATATATGGGTATCCAATTTTATTTTATTTTGAAGCATACCATCCAAAAATATAGTAGCTATTCTAAAATTATGACAAGGGTGTAAATGATAAGATATTGATTGATATTAGTTTCCTAAATAATTATTTTTCTAATGGAATGTTGGGCTTGATGGCTCGCTATATAAAAGGACTAGGAAGGAAAATGGGCTTGGGAAGTTTTGAAGGAAAATGTAAGGTGGAATGTTGGAACTGGTGAAAAAATTTCAGTCTGGTATGATGTTTGGATTGGTGAAACTTCATTGGAGAATATAATGGGTAATTCCCAGTTTTTGCTAAACCACAAGAAGATGAAGCTTGCTGATCTCTTACATGATGGCTCATGGGTGATTCCAAGTGACATTCAAGCGGTAATAATGGGTCGACTTTACCTACAATCATGGAAATGAGGATGAATTGATCTGGAAAGGTGATATCAAAGGAGCATTTAAAATATCACCGAATAAATGAACTCGACACAAAAAAGAATCCAGGAAGCATTGGTCAAGGTATGTGTGGAATAATTTTCTTCATCCTAGTATTGCAAGTAATGTTTGGAAACTTGTGCAAGAAATATATGTTGATGATGAAATCATGGTGAAGAATGGTTATGAATTAGCATCTAGATGTTGTGTGTGTGAAAAGGAACACGATAGTATGAATCACTTACTCGCACCGTGCTATCGGTGTTGAAATATGGGGATGGCTCTCTACGCATTTTTCAAGTCAAAGTCCCAAAATCTTTTGATGATATCCGGAAGTGCACAAAGAATAAAAGTCCTCTCATTCGGGAGATTTGGATCAATGCTTCTTGTGTGACTCTTAAGGAAATATGGTTTTAGAAAAACAAGAAGTATTTTGAAGAAATTAATCCAAATGTCCGAGAATATTGAGAGAAGAGTGACTAAGTATGTGAAGGAAGGAGGCACGAGAATGAAAGGCCACAAATGGAGTCAAGCCTATGATGAGCGAGATAATAAAGTTTTTCAAATTAGGGGGATAGAAGTATAAAATTTCGGTGCATCAAAGCCTTTTTTTGGACTCCTCCAATCTTGGGCTACATCCTTTTTTGTTGTGATGGATCATCATTTGGAAATCCCGGTGCGGCGAGGATTTGGAGTGGTTGTCGAGAGATGATTGTTGTCAAGTTTTGGGTACTCTCAAAGGGTGGTTTGGGTATGGCAACAAAGTATATAGGCGAGAACTATGCAATAATATGTGCAAAGAGTTAGCCATGGAATGGGGGTTTCCAAGAATCATAATTAGATCGAAACTCCAAAACAGTTTTGCGGGAGTTTGAAAGGAGTGATGTTCCATGGTTTCTCGAGCTAGATGGAGAAATGCAAAGTCAAGGTTAATTTCTATAGTTTTTTGAGCATTGCTACGAGAGAAGTTAACTTCTCTGCGGATACGATGGCTAAGAGAGGTGCAAAATTGAAGGCGGGAGAGAGACATTGCTATATAGGCGAGACCCCTTTCTTGCCTAGAATTGAAATGCCTAATACCGAGTACTACTGATTGAGTTAGATAAGTTGAGAGTTTTTTTGTTTTTTTTTTTCAGGTTGTGGCTTTTCCTTTTGTCCTTAATTCTTTTGTAATTTGGCCTTTTATTTTGGTTTAATAAAATTAATTGATTTAGCAAAAAAAAAAAAAAAAAAAAAGGAAGGAGCAAATTTCATTGTGTGCGCATTGCTGATTTCTTTTGCTATTGCGTTTTTTTTTTTCTTGTTTCCTTCTTCCCAACGCAATCTAGGGTTATCTAATCTTTCTTTTTTTGTTGTTTTGTTGCATGTAATCAATTTACAATGATGACTGCGGCAATGAGAGAGTTCGTATTAGTGATATCGGTTCTTTTAGAGCTCTGTGGAGATGCGATATAATCAGACGGTGAGATTGAATATTTAAATCCTGTTTTTTTTTTTTTTTTTTTTTTGTAGTTTAGGGTTTTGTTATCCGATCTTTTTTTTTGTAAATGGTTGCGGCAATGAGAGAAGTCATGAGTAATGATATCGCATCTTTTGGAGCTCTGTGGCAATGCGAAACAAAATAATCACACTGTGAGATTGAATACTATCTTCTTCTTTCTTTCTTTTTTTTTTTTTTTTTTTTTTTTTTTTTTTTTTATTTTTGGTATTTTCTGATGAGTTAAATATGTTTCTTCTTCTTTTTTTTTTCGGTAAAGATGATTTAAATAGGTAAATCTTGATTTTTGATTTATTTTTTTTAGCAGTTGTTGGTGATACCTCTCCTCTGTAAATGAGCGAGGCTACGAAATAAATGGTGGTGACGGGTGATGGAGAATTAGGGTTCGATTCCGGAGAGGGAGCCTGAGAAACGGCTACCACATCCAAGGAAGACAGCAGGAGCGCAAATTACCCAATCCTAACACGGGGAGGTAGTGACAATAAATAACAATACCGGTCTCTTCGAGTCTGGTAATTAGAACCTCTCCTCTGTAAATGAGCGAGGCTACGAAATGAATTTCACTTTTGTTTTTGGCGTGCAAACTGTATAACCATAAGATGTAAAGCTTAATTATTTTTTTTTCCTTTGTAGGTTTTTTTTCATGGGTTCTTGGTTTTTGAAATTAGATCGGTAATACCTTATATCAGTGAAAAGTCGGGGTTAAGAGATTTATGTTAAACTGGATTTTTAATGTTCTTAACGAGTATGAGTACATATTTCCTGCGTTCTGGATAACCGGTTCAGGCCTTTGAAAAACCAGGTATTAATGAGTTGGAAATTTGTGTGTTGCATGATATCTGTGGGTATTAGATTTTATATACCCGCAGATATGGTTTGGGTTTTTTGTCTGGCTAAGTGTCAGTATGAGAGTGGGTAGTCAGCGGAGGAATAGAGGCAGAGTGTGGTTTTATGTTACTTCCGCTAAATTAGCTATGAGTAATTTAGAGTTTGGAAGATGGAGTTAAGATGTGTTTTTACCGTGAGAAGAAGACCCGGCATTTCTATTTGGAGATTTGTGTATGCTTTCACAAAAATGCAAGATGAATAAAATTGTTATAGTAATTATACGTGGCATAAGGGTTTTAAAAAGAATTTTTTTATTTTTTTGGTAGTTGTCAAACCCCACTTAGTCATCTCAGTACGAGACCAAATTAGAATAAGTTTGTATAGCATTGTTGGCATAAGTTTTTATAGCACCGTTGGCAATTTTAACATGGATATGTGTCCATGTAAATCGTGTTAACAATGGTTGTTCACGACTATTAGACACCAATTCCATTCGCTCATGGAGTAACATTAGATTACGCACAACCATATAGTTCATGGGAATCATCCAAACGCTTCCTTCTTTGAACACCTTAGTGAATGCTCCCTCCGTCCCTATTATTAAGGCGGAGAAGTAGTATTTTCTTAGAAGTATAAACTTTTTTATTCTAACAAAATACTTAGTTTTCACATTTTTTTTTACTTTTCTAATTTATCCTTACCTTATCATAAACAAAAACTAAATTGTATGATATCCAATACATCATAAATAAGGGTATAAATGTAAAAAAAATGCAACTTCTTATCTAATTGGATCACAAAATTTCAAAACTCCGCTTTTATAAGATGGGCGGGAGTAATCAACTCTCCTCCATTTATGTTTAAATAGAGAACTATATACAAAAACATTATTTATCTTTACGAATTTCGAGTAGGGAGAAAAAACTTATATACAATTTAAATAAAAAACTTGAACCTCACTAATATTATATACTATAAGGTTAAAATATTACTTATCGCATATTTCACGGGTACGCATAAATTGACACTATAAAGTACTCGCTTTGCTATGCACATGCACATGTAGAGTCGCTGAGGGTATACGTCATCCACATGTTCCCGTCTTCATAGCCCCCGATATACACCCATAACCTACGCTCACTCTAAACCTATATGAAATGAAATATATATATACCCTACAATACACCATCGTTGATCCTATAATTTAGTGACATTCTTAGTACATATTGATATCTTCTGATTATTTGGGGGTTCATATTATAATGCCAATATACACGTACATACATAATAAATATCGTAAAGTTTTTGTTGCGGCGAAATAAGACACACGTATATAGGATTTCATGAGTACACTATAACTTCCTTGAAAAGAACTTATGTTTGGAAATTTCTTGGTAGAAGATATGACTTTTTGTAATTGAGATTTGTTCGTTTTTAAGTAAGTACGTAATTGAAAGAGAAATCCCTTTGATGATGATTGTATAAATAGTTGATACTAAATAAATATGTCACGATCTCGATGACGCTTCTGTTAACGAAGTGAAGGCACGGAGTTAATGATTGCGTAATAAACTATATAAAAGTTTACCTTAAGAAACTTGAAGAATATAAAAAACTGCAAAAAGATTGGAGCGGCATAACTTTTAGTCAATTTATAAAGCTCAAGTGTTATCACTTTCGAAGATGTTGGGACTACAAGCCCATGACATTTTAATTGCCGTTTTGAATGACATTGGTTTTTTATTAATTTATACATTGCTTTTTGCAAGGCCAAGTACTATGGTAAGCGATTTCGCTTAACGATAGTTTAATTGTAGCTAGGAAAATTTGAAAAAACTACTATTTTTAGCGGATACTTAGTTTCCCTTTGAGAATTTTTTTATTTTACTCTTTATTTTTCATTTTTGACTCTTTTATTTTACTAAAGCACTTTTTTTTTCTATGATATCTCCATTTTTTTTTCCTCACAATTTTTTTTTTAACCCATACATAATATTTATCTAAATTCGTGTAAATAAAAGTTTTGGCACCTAATTAAGCTAAGGGATGCCTATCACCCATAGTGGGGTTGGCTTCAGATCCATTTCGCTTAACTTCAAATAAGCTATAGTTAAGAGAAATCCTTGACCATTGAGCTTGACCTAAGGTTACGAATTTATTACCAAATGTTTGAACTTATAATTGAATATTTTATAAGCGAGAAAGAAACCCGTGCGTAGCACGGGTGACAAACTAGTATAGACCAAAATCAATAATCACAACTAGTAAGGCCACATGTGCGATGCACATGCTTGAATTGGATTCTTTTAACAACACCAAATTTGATAATAATGAGAAAAAAAATCTTAAAATAAAAATTTAATATCCTTGTTTATACTCATTACATAGATAATTTAAAGAGCTTTCCAAATATATCAATTTTGCAAAAATCCGATGTGTATTTTTAAAGATATCTAAGTTTTAATTTTTTTGATCTATTTTTAAAACAATGGCATTCCTCAGAATATACAAATATTAACTAAAAACTTAGTTAATGGGGGTATTATCAATATGTGAAAAAGCTTCACCAAAAGAAGGCTTCACCAAAAAGGGTCTTTTCTTTATTATAGTATAAGAAAGATGTTTCTATAACGCAATCGGTGAGAAAAGAGTAATGTTAATGGAAAGGAAAAATATCGAAAAGAGAAGGTTATAATTAATTATATTACCAAAAAGAAGAGAGAAGCTCGCAATGACAAATGCAGTACCAATTCCCTGTTAAGGCAAGATTTACGTCCAAGTGCTTAAAGAGTTTCAAAATCAGAGCACCACAAATGATTGTTTGCTTGATCAAAATGAGGACCTCCTGAACTCCCTTTTGTCTCGACCCGAATTATCGAAAGCAAATACTATTAGAACTAGCGAAGTTAACCAATATTTAAAAACAAAATCACAAGTGGAGAAGGTGAAACAGAAATGTTGTACGATAAGGTTTGGTAGGTAGCTCATGCATTTTGTTCCCCTTTCATCTTTGCTGGGTAACAGTGACCGAACTAGGATTTAACATTTAACATTAGGGCAGCTAAAAGAATTTATGAGTTATTTTGCTTTTGGGTTATAAGTTTTGTAGGTCTTAATGTTTGCCTTAACTATCAACTCTATCTAAAGACTTATGGAACTATATCTAAAGACTTAAAGGCCTGGACAATATAAACTCTCGTATCAAAAGATAAGGTAACCCTTATTTTTTATTGGTTGGAATAACCTTTTTTGGAACAAAAATTTTGGTGAGCCATTCGGCTAAAGAAAAAAGAAACACCTTGAAAAGAGGATTTAAAATTATCATGGCCGGATTGGGGTATACTCAGATTAATTCTGTATGCCAATTTTAAGTGGACTCTTTTGTGGGCTAAGGGGTGTCTGAACAGGATAAATTTACCTTAATATCCTCACCAAATTCTTTTTCGTCCCAACCTCAAACCAATTCACTCCCCTTCCTAACCTAACAACCATTATTTCTAATCTTCCATCCTTCTTTTCTCCTTCTTCATCATTTCGTCTCAAGAAAATTTCGTCTATTAAAAAGTAGCCCATTGCTTATCAAACTCAAATGAATGTATTCTCCTTCCCTACCTAACGACCAATGCTTTATTTTGTTGTTTGATTGTCAAAATATGTTCAGAAAAATTGAAATTGTTGATTTGACTTATATAGTCGTCATGGAATTTCTTCATCGATCTCTTTTCTGGAAGTTCATTTATCTTGACAGTTATTCTATTCATACTTTTTAGTATCCACTTCTGAGTTGGTTTATGAGCAAATGATCTATTTGTTTTCGCAACGTCTTTTCCAAACTTCCTTGGGGGAATATTGGAAGAACTGATCTCTTGTAAATTTGTGTGGTTGGGAGCACAAATCTTGTTTTTTTTATCAACAAATCACGGATCTTGTTTCATGTCTTTTACGAAGTCTGCATCTCCTTGTAAATAACCTGGTTTTCCACAATAAAATACTTATTGTTACCTGAATTTGTATGTGCATGCTTTGGAGCTTGATAGAATTTTCTCCTTCCATCATTAACTGGAGAATGAGGTATTTCACTTTTGGAATCAATTGGAGCCTTTGGTTGAGACAATTGATTTTGATTAATATAATTTAGTTTCTTAAACTCGTTCAAGTTTACTACAAGTTCGTATTCATAGTCGGTCCGTCCGAAGTCTGAGTATCAATATTTTATGTATAGTCAGGTATTCACCCTTGAATCAACGAGGTCTAAAGAATTTTCCTTGATTCATGGTCATTATTCTAAGGAATAATTGAGATCTGAACTGTTAGAGCATAGCTCGGTTGAACTCACCAAGCGTTGGTATGTCAAGTTTGGTTGTCGTATTTTAGTATCAAAACTCATCTAGAGTCGCTTGATTAAATACTAGAGTCAACTTCGTTTAGGTTAGACTAGAAAGTCTAGGAATGTTGAGACGTACAAGTATTACTCCGAAGACCTGAAGAATGTGAAGAAGTAACGACTACAACGAAGATATCATCCACTTGAGGTTGGTAATATTGACTTGTTCTTGTTTCCATTCCTAACGTATCTTTCAAATCGGATTATACTGAAAACATAACATGCGAAGCTATATATATATATAATACTCTAGCAGTTAGACTTGGTCATATCATTATGATCAAAGTGTCAAGGAATTTATTGAATTACAAAGTATAAACGCTTATCTTTTGGAAATTCGTAAATACGACGTCAACATAATCTTTATATTTAGTTACTTGATAATGTGTAAGATATAGGTGTGATTTCATCATAGAAAACTATGTATTATCACATTTGTTTAAAGATAGTACACATACGAACTTGTTTCGTAATCGAAAGGAAATCATGATTGGTCTGGTTCTTTATTGAATATCTTTTGGATGACCAATGCAAGATGACAAGGTAGAACCTATCTTAACTTATGTTGAGAATTGAGGTATAACCGGTCATAGCCTATACTGTGTAACAAGTTGTAATCGGTCACAAGCTACTTTGTGAAGCATAGTGTAACCGACCACAAGCTACATTGGGAAGTTAGTTGTAATAGGTCACAATCTACCTTTTGGAAGCAAGGTGTAACCAATCACAAGATAATTTGGGAAATTAGTTGTAATCGGTCACAAGGTACTTTGAGAACCAAGGTGTAACCGATCACAAGCTAACTCGGGAAATAAGGTGTAACCGATCAAGCAAAACCGAGTTTCCAATATTCACATATCTCTTTATGTTTTGTGTGAATCTTGGAATTAGAGTTTGTTGAGAAACTTCTAGATGTTGACATTATTTGAACATGTTCATAACTCCTATCATTAATTGTTCAGAGATATTCCTTTATACTCAAGGTGATCCCAAACCGAAATATTGAAAAAGCATTTAATTATGATTTTCATAATATATGTTTTAATTATCAACAATTAAAGCATATCCTATAGAAAATATTATTAGTTAATGTGCTACACTAATAATGGAATTTTTCTAAGTGATTTTTCGGAAATATGGTTTGGTAATTAATTGGAAATAGGAAAACCAAAATTAGGTACTTTAATGAATATTTTGAGAATATTTTCAGTTTTGGAATTTCCTTGTTGCCCAAACAACCTTGGTCTATAAATACTTGAATTTGCATTTCAAACAAACTATCCTAAGAGTCAGGCAAACTTCATTCGCGTCGTTTTTTGGTGGAGTCGTCTATCTAGAGAGGAAAGTACCCTAATTAGGCGGGATCTCTTACGACCGCTCGTTCAAAGACTTATGTGGGATCAAGAAGCTGTACGAGTATCGTTGGTGAGAAACTTATTTTAGATTTCGGTTATTGATTCGATTGACTAACGGTTGTTGAAACTTTGATTACACCTAGTTTGTTTATTCTATAGAACCTTCTATTCAAATATAAGGCTCACTCAAACTAGATCAAAGTATTGACGGGATATTTAGAACCATTTTCGGATCTAAAGACATCTTGTGATAATCCATTGTTAACAGACTTCGTTCTATGTGTGATTGATCACAAGAGGATTCAAGTTGTGTTGTGCAAGTTATTATCGAAGACAAACAAAGATTTGAAGACAAAGAAGATTTTCTTATTAGTTTTCGTATCTTGTGAATTTAGTGCACAAACCTTGATCGGTTGGGATCCAATTAGAATCGTGTTTATATTTGATAGACTTGATTGGCTAGTTGCGTGAGATTAGCATCACTATATAGTTGCTTTTTGAGTTCTATACCGATTGATTGCAAATCTAGAATTTGGTTATTTCGGTGATCAAAGTTTAGATTGATCTAACCAAACAAAGGAGTTTATTCGATTAAAGGGAAGAGCTTTTGTCAACGACTGAAATATGTTATTACGAAGATCGAATAAAGTGGTTACCAAACAGCTTTATCATTTACTGTTTAGAATACAATCAAAGGGAGTGGTGATTCACGTGCGTGACTCTAGAAGTCGAAGGCGCATGGATACTGAGGAAAATAAGTAGCTAGGGGTAGTATGCTTTGTCTCAACTATACGAAGTTGGTATTAGATTTTGTACATCATCTTAATTCTGAGAGTATTTAAAACTAGACTAGGTCCTGGGTTTTTCTGCATTTGCGGTTTCCTCGTTAATAAAATCTTGTTGTGTCATTTGCATTATTATTTTTATTATAATTAAGTAAATTACACACGTACGTTAATCCTAGTCACTTGATATGATCCTATAGTGTTTCGGTTTTATACCGTACCTATTATCAAGTGAACACTTTGTTGTTGTATTGTCTCGATCTCGTATCCATAGAAGATCACAGAAAGTGTATACCATAGTTGTTGTATTGTCTCAACTTTGTCCTTAGACGATCACACTTGGTGTCGGACTTATAGGTTGATATTTAAAAGATTGTGGTGTATTTGGGTATCCTCGTCTTTTCATGAACAATAACTTTTTTTTTTATTTCATTAATATCTGTCGCATTAAATTTATAAACCAAAATCGTCGTACGGTTACCTTTATAATAGAGGTTATTTGGTTTTTGGTACTCAGGTTTTGACCAAAACCTGGGTTTGGTCTAACATTTGTCCTGCCTTTGTGTTTGGTCTAAAGACCAACATTGACCCGCGTTGACTTTGTCAAGTGATGATGTGTTTAACTTGATATTTTTTTTGCAGCCCTCGAATTATAAAACATTTATTTATTCCACCCTAAACTCACTCTCACCATATTTACAGATGATGTGCATCTTCTACTAATGCTTCTTTCTCAGGGGAAATTTGACGAGCATTTGGTGATGATTTGACCGGACTTGGTGATGATTGAATCAGATTTGGTGATGATTTGGATTGAGAAGAAGCAACCCTATCAAAATTATTTACAAGATTTCTAGCTCTTTTAGGTTTAATTTCACTTCCAAAAATACGAAGAGTAGTTGATATATGTTTATCTCCGAAATATGTTCTCTTCTACGAATGGATCTGATGATTTGTTGATGTGAATATGTGATTCACATCTTCTTCTTCACCATCATCTAGAAGAAGAGCAAGTTTTCGACGACGCTTTGTAGCAGTAGGAGCAAGTGGTAGTGAAGGTGAAAGAGAAGTAGATGAGGGAGATGGTGAGTGTTATAGATCAGAAACGCGAACTGAGTAATCTTCTTAGAATCAGAATTTTCCAGACTCATCTTAATTGATAAAAGTGAAAAAGCGGGGGTCTAGCAACCACACCCAATATTTTGCTTAACAATTTGTATGGACTAACTCCAATATACTATCAAGAGAATCAACTAGACATTCAAACTCAATCTTAAGAAAAGTATATCAAAGAGTTATATCTCTGTTTCTTAATGTAATCAGCAAATCAAACAGATAGAAATCCGTGAGTCTGATTATTATAAGAAACAACTTGGACGGTATCCAAAACCATTATCCAAGTGTTAATCAATATAATCATTCATATAACTCTTGAGTATTAAAATTGTGATACTCCATCACCCTTATTCTTTCTGAGTCTACAAGAAGAATCATACAGAGTACAACCAGGCTTACATTCAAACCGATTGTATTTATTAAGCTCAGATACAACATAATGAGAATGACTAAGACTATAACCATCAGAATGTCTTCTAATCCTCATCCCTAAGATCACATAAACATGGCTTAAGTCTTTTATATCAACGCTATAGATTATAACACATGTTTTCGGTAGTATTAATAAAAATATTGAAAGTCTAAATAATAAAATAGAGAATATTCATAGAGTTGGAAACTTCTCGTCCAAAATATGTACTCTCAAAAATCTGAGCTCGAAAAATGGTACGAAATCAGAAATGACTATTATCATCAGCTTTATAGGGATAAATTCTTTAAAGAATATGACCAAAACACAAAATATTTCCATGCTTCTGCTAATAATAAGAAGAAAATAAATGCCATTCATACACTTAGAGACCAATCTGGCCTCTGTCTCTCAGACAAAGATCAAATTAAATCTCTTCTTGTTAATCATCTCACCCAGATTGGTGCTTCTCAAATGATAAACTGCAATTTAGACTTTTAAGAAATCATAAAACCATGTATCTCGGATTCAGAAAACTTTTCTCTAACCCAAATTCCATCTAAGGAAGAAATTTGGTCCATTCTTTCCAACATTGAATCCCCGGGGAGCTCCAAGCCTAGACGATTTCCAACGGGTTTTTTCAAAGCCAATTGAGAAATAATAGGAGTAGATATAATAAATTCTATTTAAGAATTTTTTAGAACAGGGGTCATGAACCAAGAGTTTAACCATTCTTTTATCACCCTTATACCAAAAACCTCAACACCTCAAACTCCAACGGATTTTAGACCCATCATTCTTAAAAACACTACCTATAAACTTATTTCTAAAATCCTAGCCAATAGATTAAAACCCATATTAAATATGATCATATCACCCAACCAATCTGCTTTTCTCCCAAGGAGACAAATTACAAACAACATTATTAGCGTTCAAGAACTACTCCATTCAATGAAAACAACAAAAACAAAAAAAGGTTTATTGACTCTAAAGATAGATCTCTCCAAAGACTTTGATAGGGTTGAGTGTCTATTCATTAAAAAAGCTTTATCTTCTTTGGGCAATTGTGAGGCCTGGGTTAATCTAATTCTCCAATGCATCTCCACTAGGACTCTTTTTCCATACTCCTAAATGGTTCCCCGGGACCAATTTTTTCCAACTCAAGGGGACTAAGGCAGGGTGACCCATTTTCCCTTTATATTTTTCTTCTTTTTGCATGGGATTTCTATCTCATCT